>VDFB02276913.1:0-10483 GCA_007258455.2 Sequoia sempervirens
CCTCTAGGTACAATCAACAACATTTCCATCTAACAACAATGCTAAGTACCACCAATATCTCCAAAACAAGCAGAGATTACCATCACTGTCAAAAGCTTACACAAAGCAGTGTTTCCAAGCTATCCATGACATCACGATACAACATGCTACAGGTCCCCATAGCCGACTATTCAATTACTCAACACCATCCATCCTCTCATCTCAAAGCAATCACACCAATTCTAGTGACCACAGATAAGGCCAGCTAACAAGTCTGCACCAACAATGAATCAACATCGTGGATGTAGACCAGTCCACTTTTGAGTTGTCTCGTAGCAAACATGTAGGTAAAGACAGCCCACAACATTGCACAACCCGTAGATCCATTCAATAGAAACATGCAAACCCATCATCGCACTGGAAACTGCAAACCTGAGATCTCAAAGAGAATAGCCACATAGACAACATGACTTAAACACTAGATCAAGCTTAGATCCGATTCGCCAATCATTTCCACAACTCGAGCACCATAGTCAAGGAACCCAACAAGCACTACCACAAGTATGTTGAGTGAAAAAACACGTATCGACACTCCCATGCAAAGAAGATATCACACCTCCTCAAACCATGCCAAACTGCAACTATCTCTTCTAGTCACACCCCAGAAGCCAGGGTCTAGAAAATAGCTTAACAGCAGCTCCATATAACCACAAGTTTTGTTTGACCGTGTAAAACCTACAAAACCACAGAGCCATGCAAGTATAAACAATAGTTTAGGAACTCCAGGCCCATTTCAAACCAACTCCAAAACCACCCACATGCACATGCATCTAAGAGACAAGTTGTTACAAAAGCTTCTAGATCATCCAATGATCAACTCCATAGCCTTCTTGCAATCGGGGTATAGAGAACAATGCCTTCAATACTAGGTCAAAACACCCAACACAAGCACAATACTCCATGGCTGAAGAAACAACCCAAGCACCTCCATACCATCAGGGAGCCTCTCACACAGACACCCAATATGAACCACACTCTATTGCAACACAACCATAAGCATAAACTCACACCACTTGCATCAGAGTCATCCATTGCCAATTCACGAGCTTCAGGTCACATCATATGACCAACTCAAGTCTCTCTGTATTCACCATCTTCCATGTGTGTTGTCTCAAAAACTAAAGCAAGAACTTCCACTCATCAAAGGATCAAAACATCAGCCGATTCCTCCAAATTTCCTCAAGCCTGACAGACTAAGAAATCTTCACAGGAGAAATACCTAGAACCTTAAACACTACGAAATATTTCATGCAAGCCACATGCGAGTCCATGCAAGTACATGCAACCCACAAACCTACACATGCAAGAAAAAATCAAATCCCAGAACCTTGCTCTGATACCATTTGTTAGGAAATTATGATCATCTTAGAATGGAACATCTAAGAACAATAGTGCCCTCGGTAACTTTTAATTTCAATAGATTGCCTCCAAGACACGTATGACTATGTCACAAAGCGGAAACAGACAGTTAATTTCCCACATTAACCCTTTTGAGAGAAGCACATGCAAATCAACTAGTTCCAACAACACCATTAAACAGATTCAACACATAGAACCTATAAACATGAAAGGTGGGACAGAAGATAAGAACACATAGATTTACATGGGGAAAACACTTTCGGGTAAAAAACCCACACTCCAAAGGCCCAGATCGCCATTGTATTATTCAGCAACAAAAAATAGTTACAAATACAATATCAAGCTCTAAGCCTTTACAAAGTTACATCTTGTTCATCTTGAAGAAATATTTGACAACATAATAGTTCAGGATCCCCGTACTGTTACAATACTCTCACACAGCATACAGTGCAAATCCATCTCTTCTAATCAGCCTCTTGGCCTCACTAGCCAGCCTCACGGCCAGCCCAACCTTCACATTCTTCGCTCTCTCTCTCTTTCTCACTTTTTGAATGTTTCCATAATCGTCATATAAATACAACATTCATTCTGCATTCCTTCAATTCGGCTAAAACAACTCTATGTCAAAGTACCGATTTACCAACCAATGGGATAATAGGCAATTACATCGCTATCAGGTAAATACAGCTATCGACCTCAATTTCCAAATGTTGGTCCAATGAATCGTTGATTCACAACAATGATGTGAAATCAACAAATGACTCCATGCCACGTGTCAGCACGTCACTCGTTCATTGTTGTTTGACCATCACATTATTCCATCTCTGCTCATCGCTTCCAAGCTTAACTTCCATACCGCAAGCCATATTACAAGCCTTCGCAGGACCACGGTTTACCATTCTGCCAGAACACTGCTCTACCGCAGGCACCATCTATAGACCCTCGCAGGTCAACAGTAACAACACCGCACTACACAGCCTCTTCCAAGTCCTATCGCGGTGTGGTGGTAACACCGCACTACTGCTAGACATCCAACAGGCTCTCACAGCATGGTGTTATACCACACTACTGCTAGTTAGTCACAAGGCTCTCGCGATATGGCGGTACAATGCACTACCACTAGGCAGCAAGAAGTCTCTCGCGGTATGGCGGTATACCGCACTACTACCAGTCAATCATAAGGCTCACACGGTATGGAGGTACACTGCACTACCACCAAGCAGTAAGAAGTCTCCTGCGGTATGGTAGTATACCGCGCTATGGCACCTTTCTCACAATCATCCAACGATGTCTGACAATACAGCGGGGAATCCATCACTTCGGAGGTCTAAGCAGCAAACTAGAAATGCAGGGTTTGAGACACATTCTCAACAAGCCAATCCGGGGTTAAGCAACCCAACCAGATGTGGCGCAGTAACCGCAGAAAATGAAGAACCCTCTACAAGGCTCAAGCGTGATGAAAGTCTCCTTAATAT
Organism: Sequoia sempervirens; assembly: GCA_007258455.2. Classification (NCBI taxonomy): domain Eukaryota; kingdom Viridiplantae; phylum Streptophyta; class Pinopsida; order Cupressales; family Cupressaceae; genus Sequoia; species Sequoia sempervirens. The sequence continues at coordinate 2,874 of VDFB02276913.1, forward strand.
GGCGGTATATCGGCTCTGGCACCTTTCTCACAATCATCCAACGATATAGCGGTACAAGCAAAATCCATCACTTTCAGAGGTCTAAGCAACAAAACTAGGGTTTCACCAAGGAGTTTGAGACACATTCTCAACAAGCCAATCCAAGGGTTAAACAACCCAACAAGATCATGAAATTGCAATCAACAAGAAAATAGAGAACTCAAACACCAAGTATCCTCAAAAGAGAATACACAAGATAGGCAATTCTCCATACAAGAATTGCATCCCCTTCTAGCACTAAGCTAGGAACACCTCTAAACTATCAAGGAGAAACTCCTACAACCACAAGGCTAACCTCAACTAGCAACCCAATAGGAGATAGATAAATAAATATAAATAATAGGTGTCAAGGAACTTACTAACGCACCACCATACCCTACACTATGTCAAACATGAGTGTAGCTATGGAAACCAAATCAAAATGGCATGTTTGTCTTCATGTTATTAAATAACATGGCTCTCAATGTCTACTTCACTTAACAAACACTCAGCTAATGCCAAAGCACTAGGAGACATGGTCACAAGACCAAGACAAAACAAGAGCAAGACAAGCTAGGGCAAGCATAGTTGGTGGACTAAATCAACAACCAGCCATCTACTAGCAAACAAAGCAAGCAGAATACAAACAAGGAATTTCACACATCTCATTCTCAAGATTTTCACACATCTCATTCTCAAGATTAGAAAGATAGAGAACTACAATTAGTGTCATGCAAAGATCCAAACACACATCACTTAAAGCCAAACACAAGGCATTCACACCAATTCACCAGCCAAAAGATCCATATGCATACAATGCATTTCAAAAGAAAAAAATCCAAACAATGCACAAAGCATTCACTTACATTTCACTAGAAGCAAAGAATTTCAACTCAACATGGTTCTAATTAACACAAACATCAAGCACTAGTATGTTCTCTGTGATCTACTCCCTTATACATTATATCAAGGGTTCATCGTGAACATGATAGAGAGCGACACACAAAATAGGACCGGCAATTCAAAATGCTTTAATATAGCCATCGCAAAGAATGAAAGAATGCAAAGGAGAAAGAATCATTAAATTAAAGCATAAAAGGAGCTCAATTGAAACAATAAATTGAGTGTGACCAAGGGTCACAAAATAGTCAAAGGGACAATTTTGGTGACTAGACCACTCATAAGAAGAATAAAAATCTTAGTGCCAATCTTAACAATAATTAGAGAATTCACCAATATCCAAAATAAAGCATCAAACTTAGAAGGCACAATTACATGAAATGTATGACTAACACTAGCCATAATCGAGGGGTTAAAAAGCTATATGACACCCATGAATACAACACCCAACATTAGAGAACATGCTCAAACATACCAAGCGACTCTTCTAAGACTCCAAAACATTACACAACACAAAGCACCAAATTCACTTAACCATTCCAACATAAACCAAACTTTCAAGCATTACAACTTCATCACAATACAACCAATGCACAAAGACAATTACCATACAAAAGTCACCAATCACATGAGATGCATTTACTCACATCATGCATCTCTACAACACACTATAACAAAATAATACCAACATACTTCACAAGGCAGGATAACACAATTGGGGGCTCTAGTCAACACCAACTCAATGCTCCTACAATGCAAAATTTTCTTTAATGATTTAACATGCACACTATGCAAGAGAGGAACAATACAACCTTGGAGTCAACAATGCAAGGCTCCCAAATGCATTATTTATTTCATCAAGCATTTTTCACAATCACCATGCATATGACTCATTTACACCCATTGCTTTAACTTTTAAAATGATACAATCCAATTAACATATAGGTTCCCCAAGAATCCTAGGAAACAAATACAATTGAGGACATACGTCATTTACCCAAATATATTATCACAAACAATTCAACATTTCTTTTCATGCCCTTACATAGCTATTTCACACATATGACAATGCACTCACATGAAAACCAATGCACAATGCACTTCAAGCAAGCATTACTACATCAACACCTATTTCCCACATATCGGACATATGAACATACAACACCTCTTACACATTCAAATGCATCACTCAAATAGGACAATTCACAATGCTCAATCATTAGCCAAAACATCAACATTCCTTTTTAAATCAAGAAGATTTCCACGGTTACACCATCCACATGGACACACAAGCACAACAGAGCCACACAATGAATTGTGTTCGTTATAGGGTATTGGTGCATTTGGGTGCAAGACAAAGTCTTATATGCGGAAAATTCAATTGCAAGGTGGTCAAGTGAGTCGAGACCTACCCATTTTGTGTGCTTCATGTTTATCATCATGTTATGAAGCCAACGGTCCAACACTTTGTATTTTCATTTTTGTTTGTATGTAGTTGGCTATAGTTGCCATCTTCTTGTTAGTTTCAAAGTAGAGTTGGCAAATGCATTCAGATTGTTTCTAACCATTTTCGCTCACGAGAGACAGCCCCACTAGACCCCTCATTTTACTAATTTTGAAAAAAAAAAGCATCAATCTAACCCATAGTGGAAATATTCCACTACGTAATTCATCAACATGAATCTTACACAACCTCAATCTTAATATCCATTTATTGATTTAGTTGATTCTTATACAAAATGCAATGAAAATGGTCCATGTGTCCTATGTTTAATATTGTTTTAATGCAATGTCATAAGAAACATGTATAATCAAAGTAGTGAGCAAAGATCACATAAAATGAAATATCCAACAGTGATTGACTCGAAGAATCCCAAAATAGGAGAAAACATTATCTCATGAGCTATTACAATGGTTCACTTCCTTCGAAAGGCCTTCGTGGACACTTCATATTTCCCAATAACTACACAAGCGCTGCAACTACTCTTGCTCCTCTTATCACACAACTCCTCTAAGACTCGATTGCTGAAAGCAAAATAGGCTAGGCTCAACTAAACTAGCCAACAGAAAACTAACATGCTATAAAATGTGAATTACAAGAAATATCACAAAGTATTCCAAGATTCTTTTGACACACTCTCAATCTTAATCGCTTCAGCTTCTTGAAACCCCAGACTCTTGTATTTTCATCCTTTCTATGATTATTTCAAAAACTGTCAAAATCAACCTTTACTCTTTTGTGCAGTGACAGATTCAACAACAATCGAAATTATATAAAAAAAATTACTGGGGTCAAATATACCATGAATACCAGTGTAGTGACATCAACATTTTGAGCATCTGGCTCAGTCTGTAAACCTTCGCCTTTTCTGTACTCTAACAAGTAGTCTTTTTGCAATTTATGGAAAACAGTCTATTTTTTTAAATGAGTCTTTACAAGTGTATAATACAAAGGAGAGTCTTATGAGAACTTATTAGTGACCAAGTCCGCTGATTTCAAAAATTTAATTGATCTATTTCAAATGAGATTGATACCCCACAAGAAAAAAATGCAACTCCCAATTTGATTTCGACCTTTCTATTCGCCTGTCGCTAATCCTAATTTGGTAAGCCTACTCCAGCCGCAAGCCACACAAATCTCACGCCTACATGTCAAGTCAATTAGAAGATATAGCATAACTCACCTCACGTTCACTTCATTTAATCAAAATGAACTTTTTCTGGTATAGTCATCATTTTCAATAATCTGTGCATTTCGAAAGCACCATATTTCTGTTGGTGTGATCATTGTTCAGATTAACGTGCAATTCCATTTTTCCACATTTTCAATTAATAAATTCACTTGGTTGATAAGGTCCCCACAGCACTTACATTTGACACAAATTGAAAATCATAAAATTGCTCTTACAGTGCCCTCCAGCATGATAAATAGGTCATTTAGCATTCTCAAGGACCTCAAACCATAAAATGCTGTTAATCTTACATCATTTTCAATAATCTGTGCATTTCGAAAGCACCATATTTCTGTTGGTGTGATCATTGTTCAGATTAACGTGCAATTCCATTTTTCCACATTTTCAATTAATAAATTCACTTGGTTGATAAGGTCCCCACAGCACTTACATTTGACACAAATTGAAAATCATAAAATTGCTCTTACAGTGCCCTCCAGCATGATAAATAGGTCATTTAGCATTCTCAAGGACCTCAAACCATAAAATGCTGTTAATCTTACATCAGAACTACCTTAAATTGTGTTATATTTCACTCAATATTATATTGAGAACAAGTGATTGTACTAGTTATTTAATTATATCATTACATAGAACCTGATCATTGAATGTAGCCATAATCACTTAATACACATCTAATATGTGGCTAACAATTTCAGCCCTACTGAGGCACATTTGGTGGAAGAACCAAAAAATAGATGCTCCAAAACAGTTCATGTCATTTGTAAACATAATATTCTTGGCAGGTGAAAACAAGTGAATCAAATGAAATTTGAAATTGCATCAAAAATAGTTCTTTTGAACTTAACTTGCGTTGCTAGAAAAACAAAAAACTAATGAAACTCTAAAACATCTTGATTGTGAGAGGATGGTCAAACTAAGATGTATTCAGACTCGTTATATTCTTTCAGATATACCATATGAATGTCCATCCTGATACATACAGCACGTGTAGTAGCCATACAGAAAGCAATTTCTGTTATTACCCCATTCAAAATAAATAATAGCAGATTTTGTCTCTCTACTTGCCACTCTATATATGCAAGTAAAATACTACAGTTCTTTCATGCATATTCTCCAAGTGAACAAAGTTGCTGGTTAAATGCAGCAAAATTGAATTGGAAATATTTCCACTACTGAAGATTTAACAATTTAACTGTATTACTCAGCCATTGCAAAGAACTGATCTCCAGTTGAATCAGTGCATCTATGTATGCTGTCAAATAACCCATTTCAAACGATGATTAAAAAAAAAATATGCCAAAACCAAGGGTCCTCAAAAAGAGTAGCCCTATTAGCCTTACCATATAGGACCAATGTCCAGATTATTTAACAAAATTGAATTGGAAACATTTCACACTTCTAAAGATTTTACTATTTAGATGTAACACTCGGCTATTGCAAGGAACTGACCTCCACTTCTGTTAGTAGATCCATGTATGATGTCAAATTGAAATAACTCTTTGCATGTCTATGGGCAGTAAAGCAAAAAGTATGCCAAAACGAAGGGTTCATTTTGTCCATTTCCAAAATTACCCCTATGAGCCATGCCATATAGGGCCAATGCCCCAAATATTTATCTTTCTTTAATCCTCAAAACGATAAAGACGTCATGAGACAAGAATCAACTGATACAATACAAAACTGCAGGTAGCTACATTTGCAATAGAAAACATGCTGTGAATTGCCAACATCTTTGATTGATCATACTAGTCATAATCTTTTCCTGATTTGAATGAAATATTTCATTTGTTGTTTCATTGAAACACTTGTCTGTTCACTTCTTACGCCCTCGTTCTTTCTGTTGACCCTTGTTAACAGATTTCCTCTTTGATAGGTGTCTATTCCGATTAGATGCTTTGGAATGACCTCCATCCTTGTGTGTTTTATGAGCATCTCTTTCTTTTTTAACATTAAAAACAGTAACAGCCTGAAAGAATACATGGCAAAGTTTGAGGATTATTGAAAACAAAAGGAAATATACAATGGACATTTATCTCCCAGTTTCAGAGGTTGATCTCATAAATAAGGACAGTCAATGATATCAATTTAAGCATAGAAAATTAGAAATAAGCTCTTTGAAAAAAACACACCTTGTTGATGTCAAGTATATCATGATTATGACTGGAGAGCACTTTCTGGAGAATTTTATCACTCTGCTGCTTTTCCAGATTTCCAATTCCTGATCCTTCCACAACTGGTAGAAACTGTATAAAGCAATTATAGTTAACGATTGAAAAGGAAAACAGTATTAAATAATGGGACGGAACACAGAAAATAAAGCTGCTTATGAACACAGTACCTTACGATGCTTCCCAGGGTGTTTTGGAACTTTCTCCCCTGGAAGCTTCTTATCAAATTTCCCAATACTGGCCGTTGAAGAGCTTGCAAGGCCTGCTGCATAACCTAATTCATGTTTGCTCACTTTCATTGGGGTGTCCTTTGTCCCTGTTATAGGTAAGCTCGTTGCTGCTAGTTGAACAGTACTGTGACCAAAATAAAATAAGAGAGAACAATTCAAAACATTAGAAAAAAATAATTTTGAGGAATTAATCAGGATAGAAGTTAAAAACAACAAAGTCCCTGTCATTGTAACTGATAAAATATGCAGTAAATGTGTCCTCGTCGTTTTTTAATTTTTTATGAGATGCATGTAAGAGAAAAATACCTTGGTAGAGCATCAACTTTTGCTGCTTTTTTCAGGTTCTCTACCTGACTCTTCTGATTCTTCTGAATCCGTTCTTTCTTTTTACCTTTTCTGCGACTGAAGGGATCTTCACCAGGTTCTACATAAATAATGAGTGCAAAAGTTGTTATGCATTTGACAAACATAATGTTGTACATATATACATAGTATTCTCCTACTAATGTTTTATGCATAAGGAAATACAGAACAAAACAAAAAAGGGTCAAATGAAGTTGTGATATGACCTTGCCACTACAGAACATATATGGCATATAAAGAACGTTTTTCAAATTTCTCAATTACTCCAAAAAGTCCTAGGCCATGTAAAATACGGACTCTCTCCGGCTGTAAATGATGATCAGTTGCTTGGATTATTACAATAGCTTGTGTGTTAGCCTTGAAGAAAGAGTACGAAATAAATAATGCAAAGAATCTAAGAACAAAGTGATGCTCAAAAGCTGGTAGATGCAAAGCTGATGAATCAGAAATATTTTAAAATTTGAGAGATACAAAAATTTGAATGGCACAGACAATATTTGCTCGAAGATCAGAACATTATGTAAGTAAGACAGAAAAATAAAGTATGTTAATTAGAATGTAAAATTACCATTAAGGGAAAGCCCTCTTAATAAAAATAAAAGATACGAAAGAAAGTAGATGCAAAATTCCCATTCAAAATTTTTATTTTTCAGAATTCAGCATAGGACAACAAACAAAATCATCTAATATTATGCACTTTTTAACAACTATAATATGTTTGGTGAAATATAAGCAAGCAAAACAATGAGTAAATATGTGATGCTTTTGTGGGAAAGAAAGACAGACGTGCAGGAACTCGTTATGTCAAAAGAATTAAGGTCTACGGATGAGCTAGAAGACAAACTCTTGGAATTTGCATGAGGGCTGTAAAGGAGAAATTAAATTAAAACTTTAGTCCAAAATAATTTCAAATGGTCAGAGTAAAATTTATTTTCTTTCCAATAACAAAGTGGATAAAAAAAAATAATGCCCGCTTTGTAAAACAGTAGCATATGGTTGATAAAAATATATGTTGTGACACAAAGAAAGGAGGACAAGAAAAAATGTTATGCCCCTAACCCTATAGTGTGCATTGGGTTATGAGTAATCAGCTTGTTGCTACCTTAACTCTTACATAAGTTCTTTGCAATGTTTTCTGGCTTTGATTGTGTGAGAATTTTTGCATCAACGTTTCGGATCATGGAGTGTGATCCAAAACGTTGATGCAAAAATTCTCACACAATCAAAGCCAGAAA
>VDFB02276914.1:0-36613 GCA_007258455.2 Sequoia sempervirens
AATTGAGTGTGACCAAGGGTCACAAAATAGTCAAAGGGACAATTTTGGTGACTAGACCACTCATAAGAAGAATAAAAATCTTAGTGCCAATCTTAACAATAATTAGAGAATTCACCAATATCCAAAATAAAGCATCAAACTTAGAAGGCACAATTACATGAAATGTATGACTAACACTAGCCATAATCGAGGGGTTAAAAAGCTATATGACACCCATGAATACAACACCCAACATTAGAGAACATACTCAAACATACCAAGCGACTCTTCTAAGACTCCAAAACATTACACAACACAAAGCACCAAATTCACTTAACCATTCCAACATAAACCAAACTTTCAAGCATTACAACTTCATCACAATACAACCAATGCACAAAGACAATTACCATACAAAAGTCACCAATCACATGAGATGCATTTACTCACATCATGCATCTCTACAACACACTATAACAAAATAATACCAACATACTTCACAAGGCAGGATAACACAATTGGGGGCTCTAGTCAACACCAACTCAATGCTCCTACAATGCAAAATTTTCTTTAATGATTTAACATGCACACTATGCAAGAGAGGAACAATACAACCTTGGAGTCAACAATGCAAGGCTCCCAAATGCATTATTTATTTCATCAAGCATTTTTCACAATCACCATGCATATGACTCATTTACACCCATTGCTTTAACTTTTAAAATGATACAATCCAATTAACATATAGGTTCCCCAAGAATCCTAGGAAACAAATACAATTGAGGACATACGTCATTGACCCAAATATATTATCACAAACAATTCAACATTTCTTTTCATGCCCTTACATAGCCATTTCACACATATGACAATGCACTCACATGAAAACCAATGCACAATGCACTTCAAGCAAGCATTACTACATCAACACCTATTTCCCACATATCGGACATATGAACATACAACACCTCTTACACATTCAAATGCATCACTCAAATAGGACAATTCACAATACTCAATCATTAGCCAAAACATCAACATTCCTTTTTAAATCAAGAAGATTTCCACGGTTACACCATCCACATGGACACACAAGCACAACAGAGCCACACAATGAATTGTGTTCGTTATAGGGTATTGGTGCATTTGGGTGCAAGACAAAGTCTTATATGCGGAAAATTCAATTGCAAGGTGGTCAAGTGAGTCGAGACCTACCCATTTTGTGTGCTTCATGTTTATCATCATGTTATGAAGCCAACGGTCCAACACTTTGTATTTTCATTTTTGTTTGTATGTAGTTGGCTATAGTTGCCATCTTCTTGTTAGTTTCAAAGTAGAGTTGGCAAATGCATTCAGATTGTTTCTAACCATTTTCGCTCACGAGAGACAGCCCCACTAGACCCCTCATTTTACTAATTTTGAAAAAAAAAAGCATCAATCTAACCCATAGTGGAAATATTCCACTACGTAATTCATCAACATGAATCTTACACAACCTCAATCTTAATATCCATTTATTGATTTAGTTGATTCTTATACAAAATGCAATGAAAATGGTCCATGTGTCCTATGTTTAATATTGTTTTAATGCAATGTCATAAGAAACATGTATAATCAAAGTAGTGAGCAAAGATCACATAAAATGAAATATCCAACAGTGATTGACTCGAAGAATCCCAAAATAGGAGAAAACATTATCTCATGAGCTATTACAATGGTTCACTTCCTTCGAAAGGCCTTCGTGGACACTTCATATTTCCCAATAACTACACAAGCGCTGCAACTACTCTTGCTCCTCTTATCACACAACTCCTCTAAGACTCGATTGCTGAAAGCAAAATAGGCTAGGCTCAACTAAACTAGCCAACAGAAAACTAACATGCTATAAAATGTGAATTACAAGAAATATCACAAAGTATTCCAAGATTCTTTTGACACACTCTCAATCTTAATCGCTTCAGCTTCTTGAAACCCCAGACTCTTGTATTTTCATCCTTTCTATGATTATTTCAAAAACTGTCAAAATCAACCTTTACTCTTTTGTGCAGTGACAGATTCAACAACAATCGAAATTATATAAAAAAAATTACTGGGGTCAAATATACCATGAATACCAGTGTAGTGACATCAACATTTTGAGCATCTGGCTCAGTCTGTAAACCTTCGCCTTTTCTGTACTCTAACAAGTAGTCTTTTTGCAATTTATGGAAAACAGTCTATTTTTTTAAATGAGTCTTTACAAGTGTATAATACAAAGGAGAGTCTTATGAGAACTTATTAGTGACCAAGTCCGCTGATTTCAAAAATTTAATTGATCTATTTCAAATGAGATTGATACCCCACAAGAAAAAAATGCAACTCCCAATTTGATTTCGACCTTTCTATTCGCCTGTCGCTAATCCTAATTTGGTAAGCCTACTCCAGCCGCAAGCCACACAAATCTCACGCCTACATGTCAAGTCAATTAGAAGATATAGCATAACTCACCTCACGTTCACTTCATTTAATCAAAATGAACTTTTTCTGGTATAGTCATCATTTTCAATAATCTGTGCATTTCGAAAGCACCATATTTCTGTTGGTGTGATCATTGTTCAGATTAACGTGCAATTCCATTTTTCCACATTTTCAATTAATAAATTCACTTGGTTGATAAGGTCCCCACAGCACTTACATTTGACACAAATTGAAAATCATAAAATTGCTCTTACAGTGCCCTCCAGCATGATAAATAGGTCATTTAGCATTCTCAAGGACCTCAAACCATAAAATGAACTTTTTCTGGTATAGTCATCATTTTCAATAATCTGTGCATTTCGAAAGCACCATATTTCTGTTGGTGTGATCATTGTTCAGATTAACGTGCAATTCCATTTTTCCACATTTTCAATTAATAAATTCACTTGGTTGATAAGGTCCCCACAGCACTTACATTTGACACAAATTGAAAATCATAAAATTGCTCTTACAGTGCCCTCCAGCATGATAAATAGGTCATTTAGCATTCTCAAGGACCTCAAACCATAAAATGCTGTTAATCTTACATCAGAACTACCTTAAATTGTGTTATATTTCACTCAATATTATATTGAGAACAAGTGATTGTACTAGTTATTTAATTATATCATTACATAGAACCTGATCATTGAATGTAGCCATAATCACTTAATACACATCTAATATGTGGCTAACAATTTCAGCCCTACTGAGGCACATTTGGTGGAAGAACCAAAAAATAGATGCTCCAAAACAGTTCATGTCATTTGTAAACATAATATTCTTGGCAGGTGAAAACAAGTGAATCAAATGAAATTTGAAATTGCATCAAAAATATTAGTTCTCCTGAACCTAACTGCTATTAAAAACAAAAAACTAATGAAACTCTAAAACATCTTGATTGTGAGAGGATGGTCAAACTAAGATGTATTCAGACTCGTTATATTCTTTCAGATATACCATATGAATGTCCATCCTGATACATACAGCACGTGTAGTAGCCATACAGAAAGCAATTTCTGTTATTACCCCATTCAAAATAAATAATAGCAGATTTTGTCTCTCTACTTGCCACTCTATATATGCAAGTAAAATACTACAGTTCTTTCATGCATATTCTCCAAGTGAACAAAGTTGCTGGTTAAATGCAGCAAAATTGAATTGGAAATATTTCCACTACTGAAGATTTAACAATTTAACTGTATTACTCAGCCATTGCAAAGAACTGATCTCCAGTTGAATCAGTGCATCTATGTATGCTGTCAAATAACCCATTTCAAACGATGATTAAAAAAAAAATATGCCAAAACCAAGGGTCCTCAAAAAGAGTAGCCCTATTAGCCTTACCATATAGGACCAATGTCCAGATTATTTAACAAAATTGAATTGGAAACATTTCACACTTCTAAAGATTTTACTATTTAGATGTAACACTCGGCTATTGCAAGGAACTGACCTCCACTTCTGTTAGTAGATCCATGTATGCTGTCAAATTGAAATAACTCTTTGCATGTCTATGGGCAGTAAAGAAAAAAGTATGCCAAAACGAAGGGTTCATTTTGTCCATTTCCAAAATTACCCCTATGAGCCATGCCATATAGGGCCAATGCCCCAAATATTTATCTTTCTTTAATCCTCAAAACGATAAAGACGTCATGAGACAAGAATCAACTGATACAATACAAAACTGCAGGTAGCTACATTTGCAATAGAAAACATGCTGTGAATTGCCAACATCTTTGATTGATCATACTAGTCATAATCTTTTCCTGATTTGAATGAAATATTTCATTTGTTGTTTCATTGAAACACTTGTCTGTTCACTTCTTACGCCCTCGTTCTTTCTGTTGACCCTTGTTAACAGATTTCCTCTTTGATAGGTGTCTATTCCGATTAGATGCTTTGGAATGACCTCCATCCTTGTGTGTTTTATGAGCATCTCTTTCTTTTTTAACATTAAAAACAGTAACAGCCTGAAAGAATACATGGCAAAGTTTGAGGATTATTGAAAACAAAAGGAAATATACAATGGACATTTATCTCCCAGTTTCAGAGGTTGATCTCATAAATAAGGACAGTCAATGATATCAATTTAAGCATAGAAAATTAGAAATAAGCTCTTTGAAAAAAACACACCTTGTTGATGTCAAGTATATCATGATTATGACTGGAGAGCACTTTCTGGAGAATTTTATCACTCTGCTGCTTTTCCAGATTTCCAATTCCTGATCCTTCCACAACTGGTAGAAACTGTATAAAGCAATTATAGTTAACGATTGAAAAGGAAAACAGTATTAAATAATGGGACGGAACACAGAAAATAAAGCTGCTTATGAACACAGTACCTTACGATGCTTCCCAGGGTGTTTTGGAACTTTCTCCCCTGGAAGCTTCTTATCAAATTTCCCAATACTGGCCGTTGAAGAGCTTGCAAGGCCTGCTGCATAACCTAATTCATGTTTGCTCACTTTCATTGGGGTGTCCTTTGTCCCTGTTATAGGTAAGCTCGTTGCTGCTAGTTGAACAGTACTGTGACCAAAATAAAATAAGAGAGAACAATTCAAAACATTAGAAAAAAATAATTTTGAGGAATTAATCAGGATAGAAGTTAAAAACAACAAAGTCCCTGTCATTGTAACTGATAAAATATGCAGTAAATGTGTCCTCGTTGTTTTTTAATTTTTTATGAGATGCATGTAAGAGAAAAATACCTTGGTAGAGCATCAACTTTTGCTGCTTTTTTCAGGTTCTCTACCTGACTCTTCTGATTCTTCTGAATCCGTTCTTTCTTTTTACCTTTTCTGCGACTGAAGGGATCTTCACCAGGTTCTACATAAATAATGAGTGCAAAAGTTGTTATGCATTTGACAAACATAATGTTGTACATATATACATAGTATTCTCCTACTAATGTTTTATGCATAAGGAAATACAGAACAAAACAAAAAAGGGTCAAATGAAGTTGTGATATGACCTTGCCACTACAGAACATATATGGCATATAAAGAACGTTTTTCAAATTTCTCAATTACTCCAAAAAGTCCTAGGCCATGTAAAATACGGACTCTCTCCGGCTGTAAATGATGATCAGTTGCTTGGATTATTACAATAGCTTGTGTGTTAGCCTTGAAGAAAGAGTACGAAATAAATAATGCAAAGAATCTAAGAACAAAGTGATGCTCAAAAGCTGGTAGATGCAAAGCTGATGAATCAGAAATATTTTAAAATTTGAGAGACAAAAATTTGAATGGCACAGACAATATTTGCTCGAAGATCAGAACATTATGTAAGTAAGACAGAAAAATAAAGTATGTTAATTAGAATGTAAAATTACCATTAAGGGAAAGCCCTCTTAATAAAAATAAAAGATACGAAAGAAAGTAGATGCAAAATTCCCATTCAAAATTTTTATTTTTCAGAATTCAGCATAGGACAACAAACAAAATCATCTAATATTATGCACTTTTTAACAACTATAATATGTTTGGTGAAATATAAGCAAGCAAAACAATGAGTAAATATGTGATGCTTTTGTGGGAAAGAAAGACAGACGTGCAGGAACTCGTTATGTCAAAAGAATTAAGGTCTACGGATGAGCTAGAAGACAAACTCTTGGAATTTGCATGAGGGCTGTAAAGGAGAAATTAAATTAAAACTTTAGTCCAAAATAATTTCAAATGGTCAGAGTAAAATTTATTTTCTTTCCAATAACAAAGTGGATAAAAAAAAATAATGCCCGCTTTGTAAAACAGTAGCATATGGTTGATAAAAATATATGTTGTGACACAAAGAAAGGAGGACGAGAAAAAATGTTATGCCCCTAACCCTATAGTGTGCATTGGGTTATGAGTAATCAGCTTGTTGCTACCTTAACTCTTACATAAGTTCTTTGCAATGTTTTCTGGCTTTGATTGTGTGAGAATTTTTGCATCAACGTTTCGGATCATGGAGTGTGATCCAAAACGTTGATGCAAAAATTCTCACACAATCAAAGCCAGAAACTCTGTGATCCGAAACATTGATGCAAAAATTCTCGCACAATCAAAGCCAGAAATCATTGCAAAGAACATTATGGATCATGGAAATTTGATATCATTAATCTTACATAAGTTGCCTAATCATTATTATAATCATATCTAAGTATTTAGATCATCCTAGGAGATATACTTAAGTATCTAAGTCAGCCTGGGTGGCATCCAAAGCATAAGCATGGTATATATAAGAGGTATAGGTTAGTTATTATCGTCATGTCTAACATTGTGTTCTTATTGAAGAATATTAAAGGTATCCCCTTCAAAGTTGATTAGGAGGTTGCCCCCTCGAAGTGGGATATTATTATCAAGCATTTGCAACATATTTATTATTACATTCTTCTATTGTGCAAGTTGTTTCATAACAGGTGGTATCAAAGCATGATCTTGGCACCATAAAGGAAAGGCATTTTTTTAAATTTTAGAGGTCATTTTAAGAAAGCACGTATCTCTCAAATTTTGGCAAAGCTTTTCCTAATTTTTGGAGACTTTTTCAAGGACACATTGAAGCATCTACAGTCCAAATCTCAAAGAAATTGGAGTAGAATTCAGCGATTTATTGTCGAATTAAGGTTTCCACCAAATTTATTTTGGGAAACAAATCTCTTAAGATTTTGGTGAATTTTTTCTTGATATTTTGAGGATTTTTCAAGAATGTGTTGTAGTGTGAACAGTCCAAATTTTAGATAACTTGGAGCGGAATTAAGCAATTTATTGCAAAATTAGGGTTTCCAACTAATTCACCCTTAAGGCTTCAAATCAAAGCAAAATTAAGCAATTTATTGCAAAATTAGGGTTTCCAACCAATTCTCTCTTAAGGCTTCAAATCAAAAAAAATCTAGGAGTTTTATTTGGAAAGTGAGATCCATGAACAATTAAGCTTCAATGAAAGTTTCAAATTGATTGGGATTTCTTTTGCATGATTTATTGTAAAATTAGGGTTTGCACCAAATTCACCTCCAAGGCTACAAATCAATGAAGTTCTTGGACATTTTTTTTGGGAGGTTAGTTCACAACAAGAAGTGGTAAAAGAAGAAGAACAAGAACAAGCAGAAAAAAAAAGAACAAGAACAAAAGCAAAAGCAAAAGCAAGAGCAAGAAAAAGAACAAGAGCAAGAGCATGAGCAAGAGCAAGCAGTAGAAGAAGAAATAGACGCCAAAAAAAAGGTGATTAAAGAAAGAAAAAAAAAAAAAAAAGAAAAGAAAAACAAAGATGAAAATAAGGATTTTGTGCAGATGTATCCATAATTTTAATTAGCATTGTACACAATGCTTTTGTAAAGAGGGGGGAATGTTATGTCCCTAACCCTATAGTGTGTATTAGGTTATGAGTAATCACCCTGTTGCTACCTTAACTCTTCAATAAGTTACATAATCATATATAGAAGGTATTTAGGTCATCCTAGGAGTTATACTTAAGTATCTAAGTCAGCCTAGGTGGTATCCAAGGCACAAGCATGGTATATATAGGAAGTATAGGTTAGTTATTATCATCATGTGGAGTATTGTGTTCTTATTGAAGAATTTTGGAGGTATCCCTCTTGAAGTGGATTAGGAGGTTGCCCCATTGAAATGGCATATTATTATCACAAATTTGCAGCATATTTATTATTACATTCTTCTATTGTGCAAGTTGAGTAACATTAGCTTAAGTCCATGAACAGCCACAGTACTCAAATGGCAAAACTAAGTAGGAAGTTGGATGTGTTCTGTTAACAGTTCATTCACTTCATAGATGAGGGACACACTGGGTTAACCCCTTGTCGCATCCCAAAAAGTGTCCTCATCTGTCTCCATGATCCTGATTCTGTGTTATCTGAAAGGGCTCAAAAAATGAGAATTAGAATCTGGGCCTGGAGCTGCCTCTGGCACAGTTAACATGGGAGCAGTGTTAATGTTTTCTAATCAAGATATACTAGACCTGGCTTTTACTGATAAGCAACATAACATCAATTTAGCCTGCTCTGAATCAACTGGCTTTCTGAAACCACATTTCTGGGGCAGAAGAACACACTTTCACTTCCCTCATGAAAAGAGGCTAGAGGATGCCTACATTACGTCCTCTTGAACTGTAAAGAGTAGCAACAAATTAATATCTTATATGATTTGGATGACTAATCGGATTTAAGATGTTGTTTAGTCATGTGCATGTGTGGCTGTGTGTGCACATGTGTGTGAGATCCTCAAAAAGTGTATTCTGTAGTGTTCTTAGATGATAACATTTCCTATACAGCATACTAACATTTTTTTTGTCCTGATTTTCATATGGTATTTTCTATGTCAACTAATAAATGCTTTTTCAATTTGGAGGCTAACTCCCTAACAAAAGAAATAAGGAAAAATAAGTTCTAATCTAAACTGAGAAAATAAATGCACATTTAACCAAGAGAATTTGTATTTAGAAATGTAAGAATATACCTACAGCAGCTATATAGTTCCACTAGTGATGAGACAAACTTTCATAACTTCAAAATTTTCAAAAAAGTGAAGTTTCCCTTCAATTAAAGTGAGCAAGCAAAGGTATAAATTGTACTCTACTAAATTCCAAATTCTATCCTAAAAAAATTGAAAATTGTCCAGCAGAAGAGGAAAATACCTAGAATAGGGAAATTATTGGCCATTACCTAGTTGATTCAGTGCTGAGACCAGTTCTAAAACTATATGAAACTATTTGTCAAACCTTGGACAAGGCATATAAATGTATGAAATTTGAAGCAAATGAACGAATTTATAGAACTCCTAAATTTAGGCAGTTCTTCAATTTTTCAAAGTAAATCAGGACACCTGTCTTGATTTGGTAATGGATTATCTCTGTGCTAGACCACTTCACTTGCTTGACATTTATTAATACTTTACAAACATCCAATTTTTAATTTGCATGAGTATCTAGGAGGCAAATGAAATATCACAAATATCAACTAGGTATTATAACCTTAATACTGTAGGTGGCCGATGTGTGTATAGGTTGCTTAACACTATTTTTCCTCCTTCCAACTTTCCGGCGGGGGTAAGTTATACAGAAGCCAATGCTAATGTTGACGATTATGGTCGACATATAGATTCAACTGGGTTCGAAATAGGATTTCCTATTATTGAACAATTGATCAACCAAACTCAGCCCCAGTTCCAGAATCTCCCTACCTCTTCTCATAGGTTATTCTCAGACAAGCCTAGAGAACAAAGTAGACGAATTGCCAGCATTGACTTACAGGCCTTACCTGAAACTACAATGTTCATCCAACCTGAGGCCTCTTCAAGTAACAGAACCCACTCCCTGCCTAGATCTTATTCCATGTCACATAACTTTCCCAGTACGTCCAATAAGCCATTCATTGACTATAATCCCGAAGAGTCAATTGGTTTAAATCATTTCCCTAGATACAAACAACCATCTGTCCAAATCCCAAGGACTAGTTCAGCCACAATTTCTGATTTTGATAAAGATCCAATATTATTGGATAAATTAGCCAGATCTGTTAGCCAAAGATTATCTTTGACTCCCAAAACAGAACAAGAAGCAAGTCAGAAAGGAAAGGGCATTAAGCTCACTAAGATGGCAGAAAAGGGATGTATGATGAAGGAACGCCTTCCAAAGAACAAACTCCCTCGGGCTAGTTCTGAGAAAAAACATAAATACAAGATGGAACTAAATAATCAGGAACAGGAGATAATAAGCCATGAACCAGGTAGATGGCCTGCTTCAGAAAGCTTCACAATGATAAATCCTGATAAGAAATCATGGGGAAAATATGAAGCAAGACTTCATACAGATTTGGGAAAGAAACAAAAGAATTCAGAGGCACAAAGAAATTGGATGGCCCAATGGATGACCTCTGCCCAAGAAAATATTGACGACATGGCTGTAGATATTAGATACTCTGTCGATCATGCATCTCATAGGACCTGAAAGGGCCTTAAACTAAATAGCCCATGAGATGAGAAAAAATCATGTTTTGACCAAAATAGTAAAACATATATGTATGCAAGGTGTGCCCCAAATTTAGTGGCATATATGCATGCAAGTGTATACTTCACATTTGACTTTTGAACCTTCCTTGTATTGCTTGAAAACAGGTGTTTAAAGACCACAACTACCTGTAGGGATCTTGTCAAATACCTCCATCCAAGTTAAGACCATGAAAATTAAAGCATACATTCAAAATTTTGATACTGACGTTGCCCCTTCCCCCAAAAATGGTGTTTCTAGAGATTGGGACATCCTCATGCTGGCAATGACACTAGGAAAACATCCCCCTGCTGTGCCCCCACTGCCACCAACAAGCAAGAGACATCCCCAGGATGTCTCGCTCGGAGAGATGACATTTTTAAGGCATCTCTCCTAATGGAGACATTGAGGGATGCCAAGACATCCCAAGGACCCTCAAGAAACTCAACGATATCCCTTAAATGTTCCAGAAACCTGCAAGCCATCCACAAGTCTAGCACTTCAAAAAAAAAAAAAAATTTTTTTAAAACAGGCATTTTTTGAAATTTGGACCACTAACCCAAAGATAATAGTCTAATGGCCCCACTCACACCCTAAAAACTATAAAAACTGCACAGTCCTCATCATTTATACCAGTCAAATTTTTCAGCTTCACTATTAGTTCTTTGAAGAATGATTTTTTGTAAGGAATACTGAGGACTTGGTGTTGGAAAAAACATAATGATAAAATTATGAAAATGGCATGCACCATGAAGGTCCATGTGGTCTCAAAATTCCCCAACGGCCATCATCCCCCCACTGTCCCAAAATCAAGGTCCTTGATCCCCAGATGCTGTAAGCCATCCCCCAGTCCCAAAACTCCGTGGAACTATGAATATCATCATAGACAAAAGATATGCAAGACATTATGTTGGAGAAAAATCCTATCAGGTTGAAAGGTTGTAAAATGTTGCACATTCCCATCAATTACTAAACATCCTTGTTAGGGACATACACAAATTTAAGAAACTCAAAATGCAACCAAGAAATATTATCTATACAATATGGAATAGCACACACAGCTTCCAGATTTGGCCCAAAATGTGGACAGCAACATAGAATTTGGATATCAACCCAATGGAAATCATGTATTTTGAGCATAGTTTGCAAACTCGGACTCGGCAGCCCAAAAATATGACTCGGACTCGGGACTCGGCACAAACTCGGGAAAAGAATCGGCTAGGGACTCGGCAAAAACAAAACCGTAGTTTTACAAAAAAACAAGAACAAATTAATGCATTTAGAGAACATAAGAGCCTAATTTGATTATCGTCAAACACCTAATCTAAAGATTACATGTCATGGCATCAAACACCTAATAATGAAATTTCATCATTCATAGTCATCAAATACTCATAGTTTCAATGTATAATGTTGATCATGTAAGCTTTGCAAATCGCTTACATATAATCATGTCGTTATAAGCCCATTAAACCGTAATTCGACTTTTCCTCCCGTAAATGGTACCAATTTTAGCTCGAAACTAGAAGGTGCCCGCTATAGTATCCTAATGAGACCAGGAGATCGGTTAAAGTGTCATGACATTCAAAACGTGTCTTCATCCTTTCGCCAAGCAATCCTAATCTGCTTCTTCTTCTTCACGCTTCTTAAATTCCACAAGATCCTATCGGGTGAAGACATCGCCTCATCATTTTGTTCATCACTAGTCCACTCACCATATGGATCAATGTCATCCAAGGTCAATGGACTGTAGGAACACTTCCACCTTTCTAGCTCCCCAATGGGGCGAAGTGTTGTATCATCGCAACAAAACTAAATCCTCATTTAGGCTACCAAGGAGTCAACCTCAAGGTTCTCGTGAACTGCCTCAAATAAATCCCAATCAAGTGCTCACACACACCCGTATAATCGCATGGTCATGGATAAGACTCACAGATGGCTAGCTTTTTGAAGATTTGGTGTGCTAGCACCATAGTTCTCCCACCATAGATCTACAAAAACATGTTTAAAAAATATAAGTATTAAGAACTAAGAATAAAGTAAACAATCTATATGTAAGAATCAAGTTTCTAATTTCATTTTTTACCTGGTTGTTGTTTTCCCTCCTTTCAATTGCTTGTTGGGACGAAAAGAGTCTCCCTCTGCTAACTTTTCTGTAGGACCCTTGGATATAAAAGCGAAAAAGCAACCGGGGCCAAAAATTCATAGATAGTCATATCGCATTGTAAATTCATAAATAAGATGTAAATAAATCTCACCTCCAACTCACTGCTAATTTTATTCCCTGTTTTACGACAAAAGTACCATCCCAATGTAATGGCGACACTTTCCATGACCTCCCATCCGCTTCTTTAAACTCGCAGCAGGAACTCTGGATTCAAATAAAGCAGGTGTATGCATGAACCTACCGTGGAGTTGGTGTGGCTTCATCTCCCATCAATGATGCGCCATATGATTTCATATTTCCTTTTGTTGCCGCCATAGTAACGTGATATGGCCTCTTTGGTCCTATCCATGGCCTCATAGATGAAACCCATTGGCATGCCATCTCCATCCACCATACGAAGAACCCTCACCAAAGGTTCTGTCACCTAAAAAAATGAAAACAAATGTTAAATTATAACAAAATTAACCCCGCAAAAAATAAAAACAGCAAATAGATTATCATGTATAATGTTTTTTTGTGTGATTGCTACTTACCCCCATCAACTCCTCTCCATTTTTTATGAATCTCATCAAAAACTATGGCAACAATCCTCTCCCCTTCAGGTCTATTGGAAAATGAGGACTCCTTCCAAGCATCGAACACGAACATTTGCTTGAGATGACTAATGGCACCAAGAATGCTTTGCAATGTGAGGAAGTGGCTAGCAAATCGTGTCACTCCAGGTCGCACAAGGTCCTTGCCATTTGTGAATTTCCTCATCAAAGAAAGCACCCAAGTATGGCTGTAGATAAATTTTGTAACACTTTTTGCATCTTCAACCACTCTTTTGACCCATGAAATCTTCCCAATGTCCTCTAGCAATAGGTCTAAGCAATGTGCAGCACACGAAGACCATGCAATTGTGGGATACCTCTCCATAAGTAGTCTACCTGCAGCTACATATGCAACTGCGTTGTCCATGATGATTTGGACAACATATCAACTCCAACCTCCTAGACCACCCCATCTAATAGATTGCATAAAGTCTCAGCATTTTTAACTTCATGGTAGGCATCTATTGATTTTAGAAACACCAATCCACCATTAGAGGCCACTAAAAAGTTAAGGAGAGTTCTATTTCGTCCATCTGTCCACCCATCAGATAAAATGCTGCAACCTTTTCTTCGCCAAAATTTCTTTTGCTCATCAACCACAAGTCGTGTATTCTTTACGGCTTCCTCTAGCAATGGCCCACTCAAATCTCTAGATGATGGGGTCTTAAACCCCTTTCCTGCAACTGTAAGGGCGTTCACCAAACCTTCCCAATATGGGTTGTTTGCAACATTGAAAGGTAGATTATTGTAGTACTAAAATTTTGCAGCAGCCATCTTAGCTTCATGACGCTTTTCTTGACCTAAACCCATTCTGGCGAAGGCCAGGCCCTGTTCGATGCGGAATAGAATAATTCTGGTCCTAATGAAGGACCCTGACTAGCACTAGCAGTAGAAAATGAACCATCAGGACTCTCACCAATAGATGAATGTGGAGCACGGAAGCTTGGACTTGCAGCACCATGGGGCATAGATGGTGTAGAATGGGATTGGGATCCACTCATCGCGGCTGCTAGGGCATCCTTTGTTTTTTGTCTTTCATCTTTTTTAAGCTCATATTCAGCAAGAAGGGCTTTCATCTCTCTAATAATCTCAGGAGTAGTATTCTTGCATCCCTCCACATTTTGCCCAGGTATTCTAGCAAGGTGTTATTTTAATCTCTTTATTCCTCCTGTCATCCATTTCTGGCATTCATTACATGTCACTTCACCTTTTTTATTTCCTGGAATTCCATACTTCCATGCAAGGTCTTTTTTCAATCCCTTTGGATTTGAAGACGACATTGTTGTTTCAAGTTCAACATGGAAAAAAAAAATCAGCTAGGGTTTGCTAAAAAATCAGCAAATAAATGTGATTCAAAGTTTCAAACATTTGCAAAAGAAAAAGAATGCAAATCCAAGCTAGAAACAGTAAGAATTAGGCTATTAAAGAAAATAGAAAAAAAATTGGCAGCATTTCCCCTTATTTTTCTTTATTTTTTTTATTTTGAATGCAAGAAAACAAAAAAAAAAGAATAGTTAAGTCACTTACCTGGCTCTATTTTGATCTTTTTAGTTCGTTCTCCTTGCTTCAATCAACCCAAAATCAATTTGCAGACCTGTTTTTCACAATTGAGAGTGTTAAAATGAAGAAAAAATTAAAAAGAAACATGGGTTTTTAACCCATTTTAAGACTCAGCCGCGTAGGAGAGTCCTGGGTCGGGACTCCTGAGTCCAACCTCAAGACTCGGCCGAGTCCTGAACTCGGACTCGGGACTCCCGACCCAGGACTCTCCTAGACTCGACTCCCGAGTCCGTGGAAAGTCGACTCGGCTAGGCCACGGACTCCTGAGTCCGCGGCGAGTCCGCAGAGTCTGCAAACTATGATTTTGAGAACACTAAGATAATAAATAAAACTTCAAAGATCTTTATATAGGAATTGAAGAGTATTAACATAACTGAGTACCAATAATTGCAGCATATTGTTGGTGTGAATAAGTTTCAACTAAGAAACTGAATGAGTTCCCAAACTTAGTTTAACATCTTTTGGGTAATATGTAAAGTTTATATAGAGTATTCCCTCAGTTGACTATGTTAGCAAAGCAGAAACTGGCAGAGAATTTTATTAAAGTTGTGTATATAGCAGAAAATATTCTTCCTCCTTGTTAATGATCTGCATGCTCATGAGGCAATAGCAGGCTAAGATAGTGAGATACGAGGGAGCCTGATGTAATGTCCCCAAATAGAGGGCCGACATGATTTGGAAGAATAGTGTTTTTAAACACTAAATAAATAATTAATAATAAAAGATATTAATAAATAATTTAATTCTGGGCCGACCTCATTGAGGCGCCAAGTTCATATTTGAATTTGATTTTCTTTCTGGCCAACATGCTTTTATGTTGGCGGGTTGTTGAGTATTTATAGGAGTCTCATTCCATTATTTGATCATCATGAATTTGGGTAGTTTATTCTGCCATTATCGCAGGGGGACGTAGTTCAACTGGCAGGCACCCAAGGTCAGCGTAGCTCCATCTTGGGAAATTCGCGTTTGAATTCTTTCGATCAACTCTTAATTGGAAGTTTCATGAGTCCTAACTTCAGGGAAATAAGGCAAATGGTCACCACATTAAACGAACAAGGAACATGCAGGAATCACGATATTACGGATCATGGAGGGATCAGTAAAGGATGGAGCATGTATTGGGGGCTTTCAAACCAGCCTTGCACACAAGACGAATGGTCTACCCCCAAGGAGGATCTAACAAACCGTGCAACGGAAGGATTGATTAGATCACAAGGGGCTCAGCATCAAGCGCATTTTGAAATCAGAATAGTGCAGCAGGAAATGGGTAACAGATTCATATGGCAGATTGTGGTAATCTGTGGGTATATGGACAACTTTGGCCATCATAAGCACCCAAGTTGGTTACCTTCCCAATTCAAACCCAAGCGAAGCAAGGGGGTTTCTAGACAGAAGTTGCGGCATGGGGATAGTGTCATCATGCTTGACTTTGAGGGGCAAATGTTCATGTTTCAGCTGAGCTATGATGCAAGGTCCCTACCTTATGCCTTGATGAGTGAGGATTATACTACAATACTACACATGGATTTTCCTTGAAAGTGACGATGATGATGCCGAAGAAGGGGGAGGTAAATTCTTCCCAAAGGAGGAGGAACGGAAGGTAGGCACGAGGACACACAAGGACTCAAATAAGAAGTTGCTTGCGGGCAAGCAACACTCCAGCAGGGAGGACTGTCATGTCCCCAAATAGAGGGCCGACATGATTTGGAAGAATAGTGTTTTTAAACACTAAATAAAATAATTAATAATAGAAGATAATAATAAATCAATAAATAATTTAATTCTAGGCTGACCTCATTGAGGCGCCAAGTTCATATTTGAATTTGATTTTCTTTCTGGCCAACATGCTTTTATGTTAGCAGGTTGTTGAGCATTTATAGGAGTCTCATTCCATTATCTGATCATCACGAATTTGGATAGTTTATTCTGCCATTATCGCAAGGGGACGTAGTTCAACTGGCAGGCACCCAAGGTGAGCCTAGCTCCATCTTGGGAAATTCGTGTTTGAATTCTTTCAATCAACTCTTAACTGGCAATCACTGTCATTCAGGGAATACACTGGATTGGAGGCGGATCAGTGGAGACAATCGCACATTCAGAGCCTGGACATTTGCATCTATTGCAAAGTTCGGCACCGTGAGAGTCTGGGAATCCATCGACACTAAACACGAGCAGCTCCCAATGGTCGTGGACAATTATACTCCATTAGGAATCGCATTCTACCCGGAGGGCACTCGGATCTGGGCATAGCGACGACCATTTGGAGTGACATCCCGATTTGCTTGTGGCTGCATAGCCTCCGGCTCTCACCACTCGCCAATCGGAGCATTTCTCCTCCACACGGCAAACAGGGTGCTGGCAGCACCATTTTGGACAGATTTGGAACCCCAGAATGTAAGCGGGAATTGAACATGGAGTCCACTATGTGCAGGCGAATTGAATGTCGGGATTACCTTCATTCTATAAGTTAGTCCGATAATCATTGGCGGATTGGGTTATAAACACTTGTTGTATGCCGATTTGCCAGTATACATGTGATTTGCCATTAATTGTGTTGCATATTGATCTCTCAGTAATTTCGTATTTTTAAATTTTCACTGTCAATGTATGGTGGTTTCTGCCGTTACATAGTATTGCACATGCTTCCTGTGTAGTATATACATATCGATCATTATTTGGTGTCTAATCAGTGAAACCAAGCAGATTATTGGCCTCATTTTGAGATTGAGTTTTTATATCATCATTCCAGCAGTCGCATTACACCCAGATCATCGAATAATTGTCCAAGGGTGCACTACTGCCAGGTGACATTTGAATTACGATCCTCTGATGAATGCCAGATCCTACCCGGGTCTATGAGCAGTTGTATCTGTGAGACAACTACTATAGGGTGCCAGCACCGTGTGGACTTTGTATCTGGTAATCTGTTCTTGAGTGCAAGATAATATAAGTTATGATGCTTACATTGCCACTATTTGATGAATGTATGAGATTCTGCAAATGATTTACTATTCTGCTCAGAAATTACTATCGTCTGTTGTGCTTAATTGGTGTGAGTAAATTACAATAGAATTGGGCCTAATCGGTGCCAAGTTGTTTTCTAAACTTATCACTGTTGTCTCGGGGTATGGAATGAGAATTTGTGGTGGTTTCCATCTAACAGAAAATTAAGCATTTATTTTGAGCATGATTCAGGCCCAGGTTCATTTCACCTAATAGCCCTGAAATACCTCCTCCATATTTCTTTCTATGCAAAGGAACAGATACACAGGCAATGTGCTGTTTCATCGGTGACTATCCTCTTCAACAGATTAGTTGATGTGCAAGAAGCAACATATGTTGTGCGGGGAACACCTGTGCCACATGCATCTACAGAAGCTCACAGGAAGGCAGATGTCTGCAAAATAGCGATACATTGCAAAACTGAGACTGGTTTGTGGATGGGTAAGAGGAGTTTTGTTAGGTCATGATCTTCATGAGCATATTGAGCAACAAGATGGTATCTCTTTAAGGTGTTGTAATGATCTAGGGCTGCTAGCAACTCAGATCCCGGGTTTCTTGTTAGGTGAAATTGGAATATGTGCTGTAATTAGTAAACACACTTCCTAGCTTTCAATATTCAAACACTGCTCCACTCAATGCAAGAGGATCATGAAATAATGTTTCTGAAACTTTATTAACTATCAATTATTAACAGAATTTGTGCAGAGATGAGTTTATAACAGATCATGTCACCTAACACATTATGCAGTCTGTTACAGGCTACAGCAGTAGACATATGAATATTTGACAGAGTATAAATGCTACCTGACTGTCAGGGATACTCACAGCCATAGAAGCAAAAATTGTGAAAAAATCATGATTAATCATAGAAATCGCAAATCGCCATCACTCACAATTTTTTCTCTCTTAAATTGCCGATTTTTTCTGAAATCATGGTCAATGACTTTGACCATTCATTTGCCCTTTAAAAGTGTTTAAATTGCGAAAAAGGTTTCAAAAAACTGTCTCACGCCTTGTGTTTTTCTTCTGTTAGGATTTTCCATGCAAAAATAGAGAACGCGGGGTTTCCTTTTACCATTATGGCCTATTTTTAGGGCTTCTGGGGTTTCCAGTTCTCTTTGACCTCATATCCTTAATGTCTTGGAACTCCGAAGCTCCCATGAATAAGCATATGAAAGCTCATTCCTTGAACATCGAAATTCACTACTCCATTTCACCCATTGAGAATGATATCCTTGGCAGAGTGTCCAACATTGAAATTCACTACTCCATTTCATCCATTGAGAATGATATCCTTGGTAGAGTGTCCATCTTGAGGCAGTGTTAATTTTCTTTTTTCTGGTGAGCATAGTTATTGTTCTTCTGGTAGGGTATGGGTTTACTAATCCTCAGGCTCCTTTTCCTCTTTGCAGGGATTTTTTCCTTTTTTTTCCTCAAGCATATTTGCCTCGATGATTGAATTAAAATAACTGTTAAGTCATTTAATATTTAATATTTTAAGGAATTATTATTAAGTAATATTTAAATATTATCATATTTAATATTTATTACTAAAAGTTTAAAATAAATATTTTAAATCTATAGATTTTAAATATGTATTAAATTTAATTATTTTGATTTTTATTATTTTTTGGTTTTAATTATTAAATTTAAAATTATTTAATATTTAAATGTAGATTTTAAGTTTGATGTCTATTTGACATTTGAAATTTTACATTTCTAAATTTTAGAAAATGTGGTTTCCAAGGGGATCCAAGGGCTGCCCAAACAAAAAATAAAAGTAAAGGTCCTTTTTTTAAAACATTCTTATAAGAAAAAATGTGTCAAAAACCTAATTTCACCATTAAGTGAAAATTTGTTAAAATAGTGTGCGCCATAAAGGTTTTTGTGGTTTCAAAGGCCTTAATTTGGGCTTGGTGGCAATGGCTATGCCACTTAACCCACCTTGTATCACGATAGGGAATGCTTCAAGGACGCTGCCCCCAGACCCTCCGAGGGGTGCTGCCACTTGACCCCACTAGGGGCATTGCCCCCAAACCCCATGAGGGGTGCTAGTGAAGTATGGATTATAAAATGCAATGTGATCAACAATACAACAAACAAAAATCTTTATTCCATAATTGATGGGCTAAACTCTCAATTTTGTTTGCTCTCTATATCTATATGCTATTGGGCTAAACTCTCAATTTTGTTTGCTCTCCATATCTATAAGCTATTGAAAGACCCTCCGACGGGTGCTGCCCCTTGACCCCGCTAGGGGTAATTGCCCCCAAACCCCCACAAGGGGCGCTGCCCCTCAACCTCATTGGAGGCATTGCCCCCAAACCCCATGAGGGGTGCTAATGAAGTATGCATTATGCAATGTAATGTGATCAACAACACAAACAACAAAAATCTTTATTCCATAATTGATGGGCTAAACTCTCAATTTTATTTGCTCTCTATATCTATATACTATTGAAATACCTTTAAAAAATTTTAAATAAATTTTTTTTATCCTTTTTTTCTACATTTTTTAATGTTTTTTTAAATCCAATTTTTTCCCATTTAGTTCCCTTTTTTTTTTTAAATCTTATACTTTTGGTTTGTCAATTTTTCCCCAAAAGATTTTTGCTGCTATACCCATAGCAACTTAATCAATACCTTCAAAACTCAGTTTACCAGTGTAATCACACCCAAACTGATCATGACCCTCCTATTGGTGTAGGTAATGTGCTCCAGACTGTGACAGTAGTTGAATTAGGCCTGTTGCACCTTATTGGCAGGTACGCTGGGTGGAAAACAGGGGTTTCTAGCTCAGATCTGGACATGCAGCACCAAAAAATACTAGACATCCTGCACTAGCATTAGGATTTGCTGGCATTGTTGTGGACAGCTAACTCACCTCGGGTTTTGTAAGCTGGATTCTGCCTTATGAACTGTTCTAACAGCTGTTTTTCCCTATGAAATGCAAACCCTTAAGTGTCACTAGGACTGTGTTTAACATCAATAAGCCTCACAATCTGGGCAGATTTCTCACCAATGTTGTTCCTTTCCCTGAAATCCAACAGTTTCCGATGACACATGCAAATACCTTAAATGAATTAGCTCAAATTAGAGGTTTGGGGTTTTGTCCTCACCTCCAGCGCTCAGCCACAGAGGGTTTCATTCCTATTCCTGAGAAAAAATGATTGCAACAGCAATTTTACATCCAAAACAACATAAACTTCACAATGGCACCCAGGTCTAGATAAATAACTCGCTGTAGCTTAGGTCCCAAGGCCCTAATTTGGATGCCAAGCTTTAAAATTTGAAATTTAACTTAGTTTATTTGATTTTATATTTATTATTTTACTATTCTAAGTTACTGGTCAGCAGGTACCTAGGCCCAGGTCCGATTCCCTGTGGGTCTGAACAAGGTTCGACCGTCAGCCTGTGGGTCCAGCCCTGCCAAACCCAGGGGGACCCGGAACGTATTTAGTCATCTTTGGCCCTTTTTTAATTTATTTTGACTTTTTTAAAACAATTTGACCTTTTTTTAACTTTAAAAACTCCAATTCACCCCCTAACCTTAAAATGATGTTCGCCATGAAGGTTTGTGTGGCTTTGAAGGTCTTAATTTGGGTCTTATTGTGAATGCAAAATGGTGTATGCCATGAAGGTTTGTGTGGTTTTGGAGGTCTCAATTTGGGCTTTGGTGGTGAGGGCTCCACACCTCGACCCCGCCCTGTATCACGACAAGGAGAGCACTAGGGATGCTGCCCCTCGACTCCGTTCGGGGCTTTGCCCCCAAATCCTCACGAGGCATGCTACCCCTCAACCCCACTAGGGGCGTTGCCCTAAGACCCCCACGAGGGGCGCTGCCACTCGCCCCCATTGCGGGCATTGCTCTCAAACTCCCATTGAATTCATTTGATTTGACATATACTCTCCAAGCCCAAGTTTCCAAGTTTGCCTACAAGTCTTCATCTATAATGTTGTCATCCAATTGGACAATCTTCCCTGATGCTTACCTGCAAGGCTAAATTCAGCAATATAGTTAATTTTAATATATAATATATATCATGACATTTGCATTTGACTAATTGCCACTCTAATGTTTTTTATTTTTATGGTGGTTTTGTTTATTCTACAATATATGATGCTATGTGTGGTATTTTGAACTTAATTACTGTTGTAAATATGTATATATTTCTGATTTTTATATGTTTTTGTATGGACGAACCCAAAACAAACCCAACCCCAAAAAAAATTTTGACCAAACCCGCAAACCGAATCCTTGAACCTGAACCCAAACCAGTAACTTAGTTATTATTTATAATTTATATTAAATAATTATTAATTAATGTGTTAGTGGTGTTAATAAACACTTTGTTAAAACAAATGAGCTGGGAGAGCCGACTCATTTAGGAAGGGACATGACAGGCATGGTAAAGGTTCTTTTCACAGACATTCCTAAGAATGCTACAGATCTGTTGAATAAGCCAGTTAGGACTTTTGCATAAAGAATATACGTGTTGACCATTCACCTTCACTGCCGCTGCCTGTTGGTCAGTTTGTCTCTTTAATTTTTTTCTGTGTTACACAGGAACACATCCCCACCCCTCAAACCCCCATCCCTATCCCCTTAGACATTTTGGGGACAGTGGAACAGTAGGGGACATCCCCTAGCTGTCCCCAACAAGCAAATTCAGAAAACAATAAACATCTCAGAAACATATCCCCATTTTAGGGCACAGCAGGAAACACTTAAGGGATGCCTAGCCATCCCTGAGGCAGCCGCAGACACCTCAAATGTCTCTTGCCCATCCCAGGAACAGCCAGGCATCCCTTACAGCAAAGCAATTTTTTATAATATTTATAAAAAAAAAATCTTCCGTAACATAAAAAAACTGTTAAATATATCATGACAGCATTATAACAGCAGCAATAAAATTAAATATATTGTGTCAGTAGTATAACAGTAATTAAACTAATCATGAGAGCAGTGACAGCAACAACTGTAGTATAACAGCAATAGATATGCCATGATTCAGATTCATAGTTAATGATATTAATAATATAATAGTTAAGACTAACAGCAATAATTTGGAATATATCCTGTCAGTAGTATAACAGCAATTAAACTAATCATGAGAGCAGTGACAGCAACAACTGTAGTATAACAGCAATAGATATGCCTCTCTCTCTCTCTCTCTCTCTCTGCTTTCAAGTAAATAAAAAATGCCGAGACTTTGTGTACCTTGTTGGATAAGGTGGTTATGGAAGTAGAAGTGAAAAATGTTTTATAGATAGTGACAGACAATGCATTTGCATATGTGGCAGCTAGTATACTACTAAAGGGAGGCACCCTAGGTATTTTGGAGCCATTGTGCTGCCCACTACCTTGACCTTCGCATTAAGGACTAAAAATAAGTTGGGTAAATAGCATGGTGAAAGATGCAAGGAATTTGGCCAAAATAATCCACAACCACATATGGTACCTAAATCTCATATGAGAGTACACTAATGGCAAGGAACTCATGCATATAGGGTCACACTCTTTGCCACTAATTTCCTCACCTTGTAGAGTATAGCGATTGCATTTGCCCAACCTTAGACACATGTTTGTGAGTGAAAGATGGTTGGAGAGTCCTTATTGTAATAAAGATGAAGTGGAGAGAGTCATGATGACCATTTTTTATAATACATTTGTCAAAACCGTAGAAAAGATCAAGGTAAGTTCTCAATCAATATTTCTTCTTCTTTTCTGTTACAAGTTGTTTTTGAAAAAAAATGATACTTTAATTTGCTGATTTTAAGTTTGTTATTAAATTTTTATTTCGTTTAATTTTCTAATTTCTTTTTAATTCACTCTTGTTTTAGGCATCAGAACCACTGTTAGGATTTTGTGGATGGTGGATGGGGATAAAGAACCCATGGAATATACATATGAAGCCATGGATAGGGCCAAAGGTAATTCAACATTTATATAGGTCAAATAGAACAGATATGAACCCATATGGCACATGATTGGGAGGTGGAATCAACAACACCACCAACATATTCATGCTACTGTGTACTATTTGAATCCCAATTTTTTCTTCACCCCTTCAGTCAGAGCAGATGAGGAGGTTATGCTTAGCCTCAACACATATATTGAGTGGTTGGTCCCTAATGAAAACCTTTGAGACATCATTCATGATGAGCTACAGATTCATAAGGTGGTGGGGAGTAGATTACTTTCATCTTTACGCACTTGTAGGAGAACCACTCTATAGCCAAATAAAAAGAATAATTTGTTTAATTTTAGTTTACTATTCATTTTAACTTTTTAAATTTCCTAAAACATTTACAAAGTTCTAAATGTTGTACTTACAAATTTGTGACAGGAAGATTTTGGTGCCTCAACAGCTAATCTTCAAAAGCTTGCCATTCACATTTTATCCCAGCCCAGTAGCATTTATATTTGTGAATGCAACTGGAGTGTTTTTTAGGGCATTCAAACAAAATAGCACAAGTTCATTCCAAAGTGCTGGAATGACCTTTATCTCTGTGTAGTACAACCTTAAGCTGCATGAAAAAAAGGTAGAGGGGCAAGATACACATCATATACTTGATCTCAAAGAAATTGAACCATTTTTAGAAACAGTTGCTGAGGATGTCGATCCACTATTTACTACTAATGATATGACTGATTTGGAAAGGTATGCAATAGAATGGGAAGCAAATGTGCAATATATGAGGAGGGAAAAGGTGAGGTTGGCAAGCCATCTAGAGTGGGTTCACCGCATACACAACTTGATCTTATGCATTACTATTAGGCTCCTATTGATGATGCTAAAGTTGTACCATCTAGTTCCACAACACTCACACAACAGCCAGAGACTTTTCCGAGGCTTATCCATAGAAGAAATTTATGATTTGTGATTTTTATTGCTATTGAAACTTGAGGTTCATAATCATATGTATTGAAAATTTAATCTTGTTTTTTGGTACATGAGATGTATTGAACTCTAAATTTTGATTTATATTTGAAGGAAATCAGTAATATGTCTTTGAAAATAAATTAAAAATTTATGCATTTTTAAATATTCAATAATTTTGCCAAGTTCTTCCCTGAGCTGGGTCTCAAGTTTTTTAAAATTTTGGATCAGCTATTTTAAAGTTTTCCGGCTATGGTTAGACCATGGTCGTGTGACTCAGACTTAGCAAACCAGTTTTTGAGTGAGACTTGGCCAAAAAGACTCACCAGTTACAAGAATATATATACTAATACAACATGTAATAACTTAATCTTATGGATTTTTTTATTGTTTTCCTGTTTTTTGCAGCAGTCACACCAAGTCTTATAACTATGGTCTAGACTCTAGACTATATAATAACAATAAAATGAAACAAAATAAATAAACAACAGGTTGCCTACATCTCCTCTCTTCAACCAATAGGAAGATTATAGCTATAGGCCTTCCTTTTAGCTTTTCCTTGCCTCTTCCAAGAAACTCTGGCCCCTTCATGTCAGATTCATAACTTGAAAGAGCAATAGCATTGGAGGATAGAACAGGGAAGAGAAAGATTTTGCAGGTTAAAAAATATGAGAAGTTTTTATTTTTGCAGGTTGGTGGTAAAGAAAATACAAGTGTTTCTTGTTTTATAAGAAAGTTCGGCTTTTTGATCTAAACTTTTTATTCAAACTTACTCACTTGTGTCCTGAAACTCAATAGCTTTGCATTCTCTGACCAAGAATGTGGCACTAGCAATGGACCACATACAAGAAGTGGTACTCAAGTTGAAAGAAACCCCAGACAAAGAGCATGGGCATAAGAGCTCTGTTTTTGTGAAACATGTCAAAAAAGTAGCTGACAAGGCCAGAAAGAGTTACAGGGAAGCTGTAAATGGTATCACAATCGTTTCAAAACAAAATAATTTTTAGCTTTTGTTTCGTTTTCGAGACTGCAAGCTCATTATCTTAAAAATCTGTGTATAGAGTCAAAGTGTGCATGTCCATATCTACAAATGACAGATCAACATAAGATAGATCAAGCAGAAGTTGATCCAATGAAAGTTGGACATGAAAAGCAAGCCTCCTCTGCCAAGAAACCCCTAGTCAGATGTACCTTATATAATTGAGTAATTTGGCAAGAGATTAAACACTGAACATTGAAAAGTTAAAATGGTGTTGCATTCAATTTTTATTTTTTAAAATTAAAGTCAAACATATATGAGTACTTCAACTTCTAAACTTAATTTTGACAACTTCTAACGCTTGCTGAAGAAATGCAATTTCAAATAAAATATCACTAGATAACCATAACCCTGTTGTTGAATAACCAATCCAAGAATAACAATACACTCAATTAAAGCTAATATTTCTTTTAAGAAGTAATTGAGAATCTTGTAATACAACCATTGTCAGCATTTGAAACCAAGCAACTACTTCTAAACATATTCACTGCAATACAAACATCTCTATTAATTACTCTTTGTAAAATTAAAAGAAGTGGCTACTTTTGAAAAAGGTATCATTTATCAAATTAAAGCATAAGAATTACCATCAGAAGGTTTCGCTACAATAATTGGAATGGCATCTTCATCTACAGCACTTTTGTAACCATGCCTACGTTTCCAATCTCCAGACTGTTCATCATATACAGACTTGCTTCTTTTACGCTTCTTGATACCTAATGGCCAAAGGATAAGCAATTGAAATGAGACAGGTGTACAATATCAAATATCCTGTATCATGCTTTCACAAACATACAGAAAAGGAGATTCAACCAGTCACCACAATTTGATTGAGATGCAATAAATCTAACCTTTCTTTTGAGCAAAAATTTCCCATTTTGTTGGTGGCTTTGGTCTTGGAAGCTGTACATGGAAACATGTCAATATATATTTTACAGCAACAAGTGAACTTATAATGAGCCAAAAAAGTAAGACAGTAATAAAAAGATTTCCTTTTCATAAGAGCAGCCACTTCAAAGCTTTGTTCTAGGAAGCAGTAAATGACAATGCATTATTCTAAGAATCTCAAACTTACTAGAAAATAAACAATTAGATTTTCACTGTAATTGTAGACCAAGGGCCATGAGGTGCTCTCTTTACCTTCAGGATGCAAAGACTGTACATTTAACTTAACATTGGGATCTCATTTTGCAACATTTCTGTGATCTATCTGATCACTATAGTTTTTTTCTCAACCTCCAAAAAGGGCAGTCATCAAAGATTGGTTCAAAAAGCATACTCTCTATTTAAATGGAAAATCAGCTATGTCTAAAATCTGGAAACATTCACCAAGAAATTTAATTTGAGTATACAAATCCAGGATCAAACTTATCTTTGAAAGAGAGAAATCAAGTATTTGGAAACAGAAAAAAATCTGGGTTACAGTAATTGCAAATATCAAAGCAAAGCTCTGCTAAAAGATTCATGTCGGAGTAAAAGTGTTAGTGTTTTAGGATCAGATTTAACAGAAAGCAAAAATGCAACACAAACACATGAAGAAATGAACAATATAACACAACATATATCCAGGGAAAACCCTCCTCGAGAGAGAGAAAAACCCAGCCACAAATATGTCTCTTATATATTGAATGAAATCAGCTTACAAGTCTCAGCACCTCTCCTAGATGCCAATAAATCAGCTTACAACTTGACCCACAGAAGAATAGTATCTCTCATAGATACATGCATACAAAAGAACTCTGTTTTTCTCCTTATTTTCAAACTGCTCTTCAAAAGATAATAACCTGCTGTAAATGGCGAACTCTCCTTGAAATAACCACTTAACTTAAGCAAGAATCAATCCCAAAATAGGGAATCGTCACTTGCATGTGCATGCAAAAGGAGACGCACTAGGAGCATTACAATTGCCTATTTTTAGGAGCAGTTACAAATACATTTCATGCAAAGATTCTCTTGCATGTCAGACCGAAGATTCTATTGCATGTCAACCATCTTAAATAAGACATTTATGTGGGTCAGCCAACTGACATAATATCTATTTAAGGAAGATACTTCTGCTGCTAGAAGATACCTCCTGACGCTATCAGAACATTAACACTCCCTCTTAGCTAGGGAGGTAACTTTTCAGATATTCATGCACTAGTGTCCATCACGGAATTACTCAACGTGATGTTGTCATCTCATCATGACGTCCACCATGGCTACTCCAAGAGAATGAAACAAGGGCTTTCACCTCAAATTTCTCTCGTAGAGAAAGATGCACTAAAAAGGGCTTACACCTCAAATTTCTCTCACAGAGAAAGATGCACTAACAAGGGCTTGCACCTCAAATCTCTCTCGCAAAGCGAAATGCAATAACAAGGGCTTACACCTCAAAT
Source organism: Sequoia sempervirens (assembly GCA_007258455.2). Lineage (NCBI taxonomy): Eukaryota > Viridiplantae > Streptophyta > Pinopsida > Cupressales > Cupressaceae > Sequoia > Sequoia sempervirens. The sequence goes on from VDFB02276914.1 coordinate 28,077, forward strand.
CTCTCTCGCAGAGAGAAATGCATTAACAAGGGCTTACACCTCAAATTTCTCTCGCAGAGAAAGATGCGTTAACAAGGGCTTACACCTCAAATTTCTCTCGCAGAGAAAGATGCATTAACAAGAGCTTACACCTCAAATTTCTCTCGCAGAGAAAGATGCGTTAACAAGGGCTTACACCTTTTCTCTCGCAGAGAAAGATGCATTAACAAGGGCTTACACCTCAAATTTCTCTCACAGAGAAAGATGCGTTAACAAGGGCTTACACCTCAAATTTCTCTCACAGAGAAAGATGCGTTAACAAGGGCTTGCACCTCAAATCTCTCTCGCAGAGAGAAATGCATTAACATAGATCTTCATGATGATGTGACTCCCTCTGAAGCTTCAAGTTCTAGCATCAACCTTCAGACCTCCTTGTCCAAGGTTGCCTCTGAAGAATTGCCAGACTCCCTCTGAATGTAAATTCCTCCTCTTTGAAGAAACTGATCTCAAAGATAACCTGAATAGGTTCCTCCTCTTCGAGAGATGTCTTCAGCCACCAACTCAGTCCCATGGCTGCAAGCTATGACTCCATGCTTGATCATTTCTCCAGTTGGCATAAGTTCCTTACAGGATGCCTCAAGCTCTTCTTCTCTAGGCAATCTCTCATCACCCTCTTGTTCCTCGATCCGTCCTGGAAGCATTTAGAGAGAGATTACTAATAGTTTATAGAACTAAACTATCCCGAAGAGAAATAGCATGAATTAATCTACATCATTATTCAAAGGCACAAACATAAGATACTTATCTCTTTATGTTGGTTCACTAATGAGCTAGACCTGTAGCTGTGTCTCATCTTCGCCACCTTCACTCGATCTCGCCCTCATGAAAGTGGGAATATGAAACGACCGTTTATCAAGGATTGAAGACTCCATTTAAATCTAGAGATCACATTATGAATCAACGCACCCATATTCATGCGATGAAAGAGTTTAAGTAATTAAAAGAGTGAAAAATCATCACGACTTCCTTCCATAAACGTGGCCTTTTGCTTCCCAAGCTTGTAAACAGAGATTGCAGCTCTAAGAAACTCCTTATACATAGCACACTTAATCAGAGTTCTTAATAAATTTTGGTCTTCTACAGAAAAAGATACAGCAGCCAATTAATGCTAGCCTTCAAGAGGCACTCCTCGAGACTTCTTCAGAAAAGACATACACCCATTAATTCAAAAGGGCTTCACACATCATGGATGGCAACAAAATAGATTATATATAACACCCTCATTAGCTCAGAGAATTTCTGCACATCCAGAACTCAAAACAAGCAATAGAATAGTATCAAGAAAGTCACAACTTCACATCAAGTGAAACTAGCCCAGAAGTTACTCACACTTCCATACTGCCCATGCCTAAAGATGTGTCAATAAATATATAACATTCTCATATCAGTTTTAACAAAATATGACTCCCACGCATCAAGACCCCTTTGAATAGCAACAGGACATTCACCCGCACTGCAGAAGATAAGTCAACACAAAATAGCATTGACTCCATCACTTTCTTTCCATGGCACTTGCACACACAGACTCAACAGCTTTTCCCATGCCTTCTAATCATGTCTAAGATTTACAAACTCAAAAAGCCTTCAAAACTCCACTGTGCCACAAGAGACTGTGTTCCTGTTAGACCAAATCTGATCGGATCTTTTCGTAGACCCGCTCTGATACCATGTTAGTGTTTTAGGATCAGATTTAACAGAAAGCAAAAATGCAACACAAACACATGAAGAAATGAACAATATAACACAACATATATCCGGGGAAAACCCTCCTCGAGAGAGAGAAAAACCCAGCCACAAATATGTCTCTTATATATTGAATGAAATCAGCTTACAAGTCTCAGCACCTCTCCTAGATGCCAATAAATCAGCTTACAACTTGACCCACAGAAGAATAGTATCTCTCATAGATACATGCATACAAAAGAACTCTGTTTTTCTCCTTATTTTCAAACTGCTCTTCAAAAGATAATAACCTGCTGTAAATGGCGAACTCTCCTTGAAATAACCACTTAACTTAAGCAAGAATCAATCCCAAAATAGGGAATCGTCACTTGCATGTGCATGCAAAAGGAGACGCACTAGGAGCATTACAATTGCCTATTTTTAGGAGCAGTTACAAATACATTTCATGCAAAGATTCTCTTGCATGTCAGACCGAAGATTCTATTGCATGTCAACCATCTTAAATAAGACATTTATGTGGGTCAGCCAACTGACATAATATCTATTTAAGGAAGATACTTCTGCTGCTAGAAGATACCTCCTGACGCTATCAGAACATTAACAAAAAGAGGACTTGAGATTGTGCACCCTCAGTGAACCTGTGTCAGTGCTGACTTCACAAGGAGTTCTGTAAGTTTCTTGGTAGTTAATCCGCAGTGTTTGAATATATGGATATGCATCATTTTGTCAAACAGAAACGAGAAAGAGATTACCAGGATAGATTATAGGGCAACTTATCATTCTCATGACTCTTCCAATGTCTTTGATTTCATTCATGTTTAGTGTTGTGTCTCTGTAGCTGACCTCTTTGTACAAACTCTACTGTTTACATGTATTTCACATAATCTTTGATTGCAAATATTTCCTTTGTTTGTTCTCTAGGAACATTTGAAGGCATCAATTTGGTTATAGACAAGTGTTTTGGTTTTGTAAGGTTTTAGTGTATGAAGACAATTTTTCAGAATTTCTCAGAGGTGATTTTCATTAACCAGGCTATAGACCCTGCAAGCTTCCCAATCGACTGGCTTTTGTATCTTTACTACTTCAACATAAGAAGAAGAAGACAGAAAGTCTTATTCTGTTAAGAAAAGCATACACATATGAAACAATTAATCGTCGAAATGGACACATACATTGCATGATTCTAAAACGGTTAGTTCTCCACATATTTATCACAGTTTTCCTAAAGACGTATTCTTTAATACTTGTATAGATGACAAAAACAAGATAGCTTTGAAAATATCAATAGTGATAACAATAAAATGAACTTGACTTAAGGTTTTATCATGAATGCAGGGAAAAAGAATACTCGCATGCTTTTCACGGGGTATTGGAGTAGTTGGCGGTGGCAGTTCAACAAGGGGTCCTTCTCTGTCAGGGATGGAGGGTAGGTTGAAAAGCTTATTGGCGAGTGCCTGGACAAGCTTCGTGCCTTTCTCCAGGCATTCATTCACAATTTCTTCCCTGAAATAACAAAACCATCAACAGAATGTAAAAATAAATACAAAATTTCAACTAGCATTGATCTTCAGCTTCATTTTTGTTTGTTAAAAAGCCTAGTAAATAAAGTGTAATACACTATTTTCCTTCTTCAAGGGTTTAAGTCTACAGCGGCAAGCTTACAAATGAAATCTAATATCTCATATTTTTTAAATTTCGTCGCGGAGAATTTGAAAAAAAATAACTAAAGGAGCAAAAAAACTTCAATAACTCTGTTGAACAAGAATGATAAGAAAGGAAAAATAGAAGAGAAAGAGTTAATGCTGAAATACCGTGACGATTTATTGGATGCACCAGGGTCCCCAGAATCAAAAACCATTAAATTTCCTAAATCTATCTGGTATGCATTTGCTTCTTCCAGAGCGGCCGCCATTAGGGTTTTAGGTTTAGATTCTATGCTCGTAAAGGGTGTATAGATACCCCTCGTATTAAAGGGTAGGTAATATAGCACCTTGAATGTCAGTTTGTTCCCTTCTGCAACATGATATTTTAGAGCTTTCTATAGTTGGGCTCATGCTCGGAAAAGTTTTTAAATACGACTTGAATCTTCAAAATTCAACCCCTCGTCTGAGTTAACGTGTTGTTTATGAACAGGCGACCTGTAAAAGCGTATCGACGGCTATCTTGAGTACGTATCAATGCAAGACGATTAAATGAATCTCAGCCGTTCATCATTTTTCGCCATTTTTTCGGCTGTTTTTCGCCGTTTTGTGCTGCTTTCCCCGCCACTATTGGTTTCCGCTCCTCCAAACTCTTCCTCGCTGGTATTCACCTTTCACTTCTCCAATTTGGCGATATGCAGCCTGAAAATAAGGTTTCGACGAGGGTTTTAGACTATGTTTATTAAAATGAAAATTACGGTCAAGCACATTTAGGTTTTGACATTACGGCATCCTTTACCCAATGTAGTTAAGTATATATTAGCATAATTAATATATAATGTATATTTTATATAATAAAAAATAAATTTATAAAAATGTCTAGAGATATCTTTCTCATATGTCTATTGTACTTTTATGTGACTAATTGATAGGGTTAGGATTAGAGTTAAAATTGGACTAGGTTGGGTTAGTCTTAGTAGTAAGATTAGGGTTAAGGTTACAATTAGGATTAGTGTTATCATTATGAATAGGGTTAGGGTTATGGTTAGGGATAGGGATAGGGATAGGGATAGGGTAGGGTTAAAGTTAAAATTTGGATTAGGATTGGGTTAGCGTTAGAAGTAAGATTAAGGTTAGGATTAGGGTTAAGGTTACAATTATGATTAGAGTTATAATTAGAATTTGGGTTGGGGTTAGATCATCACAATTAGGGTTATGGTTAGGATTACACATAAAATGAGGATGAAAGGTATGGTTAAGGTTAGGATTAGGGTTGGAGATAGAAATACGATTAAGATTGGGGTCAATATTAGTATTGGGATTAGGGTTAGGGTAAGTGCTATTTTTAGAATTAGTGTTAGGGTTACGTTTAGTGTTATGGTTGAGGGTTACGGTTAGGGTTAAGGATAGAGAAAAAATAAGGTTAAGGTTGGAATTAATTTTATTATTGGGAATAGGGTTAGGGTTATGTTTAGAGATAAAATTGGTATTAGAGTTGGAGTTAGTATTAATAAACTTGAATTAGGTTTAAGTTTACGATTATGTTTAGGGTTAGGGTTAGGGTTAGCATATATAAAAGGGTTAGGTTTAGAAATATGTTTTGAATGAGCGATAGGGTTAGAGTTAGGTTTAGGATTATGTTTAAGATGAGTGGTAGGGTTAGGGTTGGGGTTGGGAGTAGAGATAGAATTAGGATCATGGATAGGGTTAGGGTTAGGGTTAGAGATAAAATTAGGGATAGGGTTAGGATTAGGAATAAGACTATTGTTAGGGTTAGGGTTAAGATTATATATAGATTTAGCATTAAGGTAAGCATTAGGATTAGTATTAGGATTAGGGTTAGGGTTAGGGTTAGAGATAGAATTAGGATTAGTGTTGGAGTTAGCATTAGCGCTAGGATTAGGGTTAGTGTTAGGGTTAGGGTTAGATATAAGATTAGGGTTGGAGTTAGCATTAGGATTATGGTTAGTGTTAGGGTTAGGGTTGGAGCTAGGGTTAGCATCAGATTAAGGTTAGAGTTAGGATTAAAGATAAAATTAAGATTAGGAGTAGGGTTAGGATTAAAGAAACAGTTAGGGTTAATGTTAGGGATAGAGATAGAATTAGGATCAGGGTTGGGGTTAGTGTAAGGATTAGCATTAGGGTTAGGGTTAGGGTTAGTCTTAGGTTAGTGATAGCATTAGAATTGGGATTCAGGTTATTATAAGGGTTAGAGTTAATGTTACAAATATGAATAGGGTTAAGGTTAAGATTAGAAATAGAATTAGGTTTAGGGCTAGGGTTAGTGTTAGGTTGAGGTTAGCATTAGAATTAGGATTAAGGTTATTATTAGGGTTAGGGTTAATGTTACATAAATGAATAGGGTTAAGGTTAAGATTAGGGCAAGGGTTAGGGTTAGAGTTACATGCAGGGTTATAGTTAGAGATATAATTAGGGTAAGGGTTACGGTTAGAGTGAAAATTTATTATTATTATATTAGTATATGTTATGGTTTGGGTTAAAGTTATGATTAGGGTTAGGGTTATGATTTTGATTAGGGTTAAGGTTAATTTTAGGGTTATGATTAGGGTCAAGGTAAGGGTTATGATTAGAATTAAGGTTAGGGTTGTAATTAGAATTAGTATTATTTTTAGATAGGGGTAGGGATAGGGTTATAATTAGATTTAGTGTTATAATTAAACCTTAAATGAACCCTAACCCTCATTGAACCTAAACTATAACCCCAAGATTTACTATATATCCCTCAATTTAATTATACGAGTTATCCTTAATTGTAACCCTAATTAAACCCTAATCCTAACCCTTATTGAAGCATAATTTTATCCTAACCCTAACCTAATATTAACCCTAACCCTAATTGAAATTAAACCCTGACCCTAACCCTAACTCTAACCCTAACCATAATTCTAACCCTATTTGTAATCATATTTCTAACACTAACCCTAGTTGTAATGGAAACCCTCATTCTAACTATAACATTAATTTAACCCTAGCTCTAACCCTAATTAAACCCTAACCCTAATCTTATTTGAACCCTAATTGTAATCAAACCATGACTTTAAATTAAATATTTGACTTATAACCCTGATTGAACCCTAACTCTAATCCTAATTTATCCTTAGCCCTAAACCCAACCCTAATTGAACCTTGATCCTAATTAAACCTTAACCCTAATCTTAACCCAATATAATTGAATCATAACCTTAAACCTAACTCTAATCGTAATTTAACTTTAATCCTAACCCTAACCCTAACCCTAACCCTAATTGAACCATGACCCTAATTACACCTAACCATAATTGAATCCTGACCTTAATCATAATTGAACCCTAATACAAAATTTAATTGAACCCTGACCTTACCTCTTATTAATCCCTAGCCCAAATTAAATGCTAACCCTAACCCTAAGTGAACATAAACCCTAACCCTAATCCTAATTGAACCCTAATTGTAATTTAACCCTAACTTTAAATTGAATATTTGAATTATAACTCTAATTGAACATTAACTCTAACCCTAATTGAACCTTGATCTTAATCAAGCCCTAATCCTAATTGAAATGTTAATATAATTGAATCCTAATCTTAAACCTAACTCTAATCATAATTGGACTTTAATCCTAACCCTAACCTTAATTGAACCCTAACCCTAACTACACCTAAGCATAATTGAACCTTAACTCTAACCATAATCGAACACTAATACTAAATTAATTGAACCTTAACCTTATCCCTTATTAAACCCTAACCTTAAGTGAACCTTAGCCCTAACCCTAACCCTAAACATAATTGAAACCTGGCCCTAATTTTAACATAACCCTAACACTTACCTGATGATTTATCTTGTAACACTAATTGAACCCTAACCTTAAATGACTCATAACCCCAAACATAACCCTAATTGAACCATAACCCTAGTTCTAAGCTTAAGAATAATAATAACTCCAATTCTAACCTCAATTCTACCATAATTCCAATTATAATCCTAATTATAAACCTAATCCTAATGCTAATTCTAAACATAATCATAACCTTAATCATAACAATAGTCCTAATGCTAACCCTCATTCTAACATTAACCCTAACCTTAAGTCTAACCATAACTCATCATCTAAGCCTAATTTTAATAGTTATGGTTTAGGATTACTATTAGAATTAAGAGTTAGGATTAAAATTAGGGTTAGGTTTGTAATTCAAATTTAACCCTAATTTTAATCCTAATCTTAAGCATAACCTACCCCTACCCCTAACCCTAATCCTAATTATAATCCCTAATCCTAATTATAATAAGATTTAGAGTTATAGTTAACTTTGAATAATGGATGTTAATTATAACAATTATAATTATAGTAGAGCTACAGTTAATTATTATAATTAATTTTAATTAATATTATAGTTAAAAACCTAATAATAACTTTTTATAGTTAATTATTACTAACTTATTGTGAATAAGTATAACCTAATAATTATAATAAATTATTATTATACTTAATTATTGTATTGTGTGAGAATTGTGTAATGTAAATAAATGAATAATAAAACCACACAATCAATTAAACGTATTACAATAGAGAATTGAAGCAGATAATTAATCGAATTAAAACAAAACCAATTCCCTAAAATCATTCCATTGTTTCCTATCTCTAAGGATTCCTTGAATCATAATGGCTCTCAGATTTTGCTTGCACTATGACTTTTAAAATGACAACTTAGAGAATGGATGTTGTAAAATGCAAGAATCATAATTTCTATACGATTTGATAAGTTGTATGATAATGCTTATGATGCTATGATAAGGATGTTGTTGTATGAAAATGAGGATTAATGCTATGATGAAATTAAAGAGACTAAGATGCAATTACCAAACTAAGCCATGATTCTAAGCTTGATATGATTCTACAATTCTAAATGCTAAATTGCTCTAAACACCCTATGCTTAAACTCTAAATGCTCTCATAGAATTTCTACAAAGTAAGTTTGCTCAAGATAGGATCTGAAAAGCTAGAGAATGAGCTATATTTATAGGATTTCTAAGGCATAAAATGATGTGGCAGCAACCAACGGTCAAGATTTCAACTAGAAAGATGAAGGGTGGAGAATGAAGAAGTTAGAGGGAATCATGGAGATGGTTCCCTTTAAAAGAACACCATGCCAAGTGTGAGAGGGAATGAAATGA
>VDFB02276915.1:0-27106 GCA_007258455.2 Sequoia sempervirens
CTCAAAATAACTTTTTTTTACTTGTTTTACAAATTTTCCATCACTAGAGGATTAATCCCATCTCAAAATGTTATTATAAAAATAAATCCCATTCTACATTTTAGTGGAATAATTTGCATTTAAATAAGTTTTAGGTGTTTTCTTAAGATCGATGTTAATTGAAAGCTATTTCCAATTAAAAAATTGAGCCACAAAATGAGTACAAGAATATGCTTAACGATTTATGAAGCTTCAAGTAACAAGAGGTATGCAAAAAGTTGAAAGAAAAGTAGGGGAGAGGAACCAGTAGTTGATCACTGTAACTTTGCGCTTCTCAAAATCCTATGTGGAAATTTCAAATCACTCCCAATTTTTTACAGCAATTTACTTGAATAAATTTCATGAATGTGGACTCCTAAGATGCCTTGCATATGCGAGAAAGATCCAAAGAAAAAGGAGGGCCTAAAAAGAACAAAAAGAGAGACAACTTGTCTAAAAGAGTAGTGGGCTCCCATTAGTAGAAGTAGCAGCCCTCTCTATTAGAGGCTCTTGCAATTTAGGCTCCATACCCAACTAATGGGTTCTTTTTCCGTAGCCAAAGAGAAGAGAGGTTGAGATAGCCACAAATAAATTCTTGATGCGTCAAACATCTAAATTATTATGTTGATTGATAAGTAGGAGGTATTTTCCATAGTGAGTCAAATTAGGGGAGAGGACCTCCTCGGAAGGCCCAATGTTTCACCTCTGTGAGCATCACCTAGATGCAATGAGTGTTAAGTGGACCATTCATTATCATGATGCAATGAGTGCTAAGTGGACCCTTCATTATCATGAGAGATGGGTTCTTGTGAACCACTACTCATGAAACATGGGTCAATGAGTTTGACTCCCAATGTTTCACCTTTGAGAGCATCACCTAGATGCAATGAGTGCTAAGTAGACCATTCATTATCATGAGAGATGGGTTCTTGTGAACCACTACTCATGAAATATGGGTTAATGAGTTTGACTCCCAATGTTTCACCTCTTTGAACATCACCTAGATGCAATGAGTGCTAAGTGGACCATTCATTATCATGAGAGACAGTTTCTTGTGAACCACTACTCATGAAACATGGGTCAATGAGTTTGACTCGAAAAACTACATAGTTGAATCATTATAGCAATATCTTAATTATTCTGTTGATTTCAAAAGCCCTTTGGGACACGTCATGTGTCCCACCATGTTTGGCTTTATATTGCAACGGTATATTCGACGATGTTATTGGTTTCAACCAGTCAATTTATCATACATTTGCTTGACTATTTATGCTACTAGTTGAACAGAGAATGTAGTCGGTGCAATCATTGCCCATACTTGTCTTATCCATGATCTGAACTACTTAACGGGACGGACCAGACCAAACGAAAATAATATATTATTTAATCAAAATATTTTAATTAATTATTAATACAAGTCATTATTATTGTATTCATTATTTTCAATTATTTATTATTAATTGTACGTCGGCCAAAAAGGCGTGGAGTTGATCTCGTAGATCTCCCGCAGAAGCCTCTGGATGTTTTCGATGGACAGAAAACACACGTGGGTGGTGACGTACTAGTTTTACATTAAGGTTGGTTTCTGCTGCTTCTCAAACTACAAGAAGACTGCACGCACCAGATGAGGGACTCTGCAACCATTGCAGACTGGCTGAAATAAAGGCATCATTTAATTTTTTCTGGCCGAAGAGATCTAAAGTCTAAAGAATACTTAGATATTTAATGGACAGCCTGTATGTATGCTAGTTGTCGGTTAGCTTTGAAGAGGATTACTATTGCCTTGTAAAGCATTGGCATTTACCTAGAATCATTTTTAACGTTGAATGAAAGCCAATTATAGCTGTCGGTCGTGTTACACATTGGATTCTTATATGGCGGAGAATAATTTATTAGTTTAATTGATGCGGGGCCACGTGTCAGCACTTCAACACCCCACTTGGCCACGCAGAAAGTTGATCGAGGGAGGACGCACATTGACAAAAAAGGCATATGCTTTAGGGAATGTTCAATTGCAATGTATATAGGGGAGAGGGGCCAATAGTCGTGCACTCAATCGTGATTATAATACCCAATCTTACCACATATTTATACTATATATTGTAAATAAATAGTTGAAATGTAAATAAAAAAATCGCCAAATGTTGATCAAAAGTGGACCCATACTTGAACACATGAGAACCGGTGAATGTTATATTAAAAAAACATAAATACATTCATGAAGAAGTGAAATAAGTATTTTGTTGTCTCAAATAAAACATCATAACTATCCACTATAAGTATGTCATTTAAAAGTGGGTGGATGGGTGTGCTCCCCCCTCGCTCCTCACACTGGCACAGGGTGTCTAGGTGGTCGTGAGGTGGAGGACGGGACGGACGGGTGTCATGCGGACTTGGATTGCAGCAGTCTTACCATCTGGCTAAATTTAGCGGATTGTGGATGATCATTGTAGGGTAATCGCCAGCCATCTAATTCAATTTCATGGAGTGGGTTGAGGCATGATGGATATTGTTCTCACGAGGCCAGTTGAGGGACACGTAGCGTACGGTTCTCCTTGTTCTGTGCGCGGAAGTGCCGTATGGCAATCACCATAACTCGCATTGATCACAGCTCTTAGTTGAAGAGACTGGGGATGCATTTCATCTCATGCGAAGGACGGATTGCATTGCGATTAATCTGTTCCATATACGATGTCTGATGGATCATTATTCAGGTTTTATATTAATCTCTTGAAGTCGGTTCCTAAATATAGGTTCGGCTTCTTGGTATTTGCCTTTGTGTTTATTTTGCAGGGTGCACCGATCATATCTCAGGCAATGGAGAGACAATCAAAGTCGAAGTTCACAATTATCATCGCGGCGGAAGGGCTTGAATCTTTTGGTGTCGACACTCCTGTCTCCTTAATGGCAACGGAAAGGCAGATTGCCTTCCGGGAGGTTACGGACCAGCGGCTTAAACGTATCCTGCTCGAGGACGATCCAGTTTCGATTGCAGCAGTGAAGATGGTACTCGGAAAGGGTCATTTGGAGCGAAAAGAATTTGCCCAAGACAATGCCCAAGTCTCATCTAGGTTTCTCGCATCGCTCTTGGATATCGCCACTCCGAAGACAATGGCTAAAGAACTGATGGTGCGACTGTTTCGGAAGGACTTGCTCGGGGGCATCGACATGATTATGAAAGCGACTCTTTCAGGGAAGGGCATACCACGCCCAGCGGACATTGCTTCCATGTGGGAATCGGACGATGTGGTCAAGATCTACCCTTTCCTTCTGGACCTCAAAGGCCCCAAATTATCCAGGCATCGCAAGCTGACAGAAGTGGCAGTGGAGTTTTTGAAACAGAAAGTGAAGTTAGTGCAGGTGGAAGGCACGGACTGGATGGAGGGTTTCATCTGCTTTGCAGAGGTAAATGGTTTTTGGTGATTAGCGGGGTTCGGGTTGGTGTCCGTTTGGGTTCTTGCTTGGTTTTTTTTCTGATAATTAGCAGTTTAGTCGATCTGGGTAAAAGGTTTTTTGTAAATTTTGTGGAAAACAGACTATACTCATACCCTGTGTTCGGTGCTTCATATTTGGAAATGGTTGAACCTTTCCGTGTTAGTTTTTGGCTGTATGAAGGTCATCAATGTTATTATTCCTGCATAGCAGACGACTGTATATTTCTCTCTTTCTATAAATAAAATCATCACCTTACGTATAAAAAAAAAAAAAAGTATGTCATTTAAAAAATAAAATACTTATTTAAAAAAATAATACTCTCATTTAAACAAGTATTGTTATCATAGTGAAAAAATATTGTTCTTATGTGTACAACTATTGGGGTAGCAATGTACAAGCATTGGAACATTTTATAACATTTTATATTAATAGTTTGTCCTATCACAAATATAAAAGGTGAGCACAATAAATACAATGTATTTTCCCACTAAATATGAAAGATTTTCAAAAGTTTTAGTGTTCAACTATTGGTCCATTTTTGTTTGATATAAGTTGTATTTTAAATAATTATATGTTATTTTTATAACAACAAAGAGTTTTTTTGTGTTCAACTATTGGTCCATATGTGTTGAATATAAAAGTTGGAGATATCAAATATTTATGATTACTAATAGGTATTTGGTCCATTTAGTAGCATATTAATTTTATTTTAAATAAAAATATGATATTTTACAAGCAACAAATGGTATTTTTTTGTTCAACTACTGGGGGTCCCATGATTAAGATTTGGTCAAATCTTTAAAAAGTCAAATTTTAGACACTTCTTAATAGATGTGTTGATGTGGTGAGTTGCATGATGAGTCACACCTCCAAACCTTAGTTATAGATAGATAAGAGGCTAGCCCACATTTCAAAAAAAAAAGAAGGTTCTACAATATACCAGTCAATCGCTACATGTTGACAAAGTTAGTCCGCACGACTACTGGCCCCTCTCCCCTAGGTTACACAAATATAGTGAGTTTTTTAACTATTGCAGCATATCACTTGAATTCTAGTATAAAAAATGTGTTTTCTATATTAGTTTTGTTATTCAAGTCCCTTCTCTTGAACACAATGACGAAGTGATAAAAGAAAGTTTGAACTTGTTAAAATATCTAGATAATTATTTTGAAAGGCTTGAATTCATTCCTATAATATATGATGATTTTGAACTATTATTTCATTTTGTAATTATTTTATATCACAATTTTAATAGCCAAATCAAAATCACACATAAAATTGATCAAAAACTAAACATAATAACACATTTTATTAGAATCTATTATAACAATGGCTAACACATTTTATTAGAATCTATTATAACAATGGCTCTAGGAAAATTCACCGCCAAGTAAAATTCATAGCGGTAGAAAATTAACTCATTAATATTTGTGTTTGATTTTATTAAAAATATTAATGTTGTTAATTTTTTGTCATGCTGAATTGCTGGCGGCAAATTACTGATGGTAAATTGCTGACGATGAATTTTCCGTATGCCATAACAATTTAGTTTAGATCATTCATTTAAACCACTTAATATTGTTATTGTTACTATGCCAAATGCTTATACACCCAGTACTTGTTAATCCATGCCTAGGACATACATTAACGGGTGATTAAATTTGATACTCAGCAAATGAGTTCTTCTCAGTTTTCATGTTATTAAATTTCTTGTAAAGTTTGATATATGTTTAAACAGGTGCAGAGTTTGTCTTGGCTTCAATATTAAAGTGTCTGAATTGTGTGTTATTTCTTATTTTTTTGAGCTGGGTTAAAATGGAGAGTGTTATCAAAGAAATTTGACTGGAACAATAAACAGAACCGAGGTCTGATCTGTAAACTTGTCAAACAGTATTTCTTGCATATCTACAAGAAAATTCCTACAATACTGATAGAATGAAAATGCTATTGAAATTTAGACCACATAAACTGATTCATATGTGTGATACTGATAAAACCGTCAACTGCCATGAATAACTTTTATGCTACTTCGAATTTGTAAATGATTTTTTGTGAGTTTAGATGATTTGTCTATTAAAAAATCTTTACTTTTGACACTAGGGATTTGTGCTATGCTTGCTTTGCTCTAACCCACCCTATGGTCAATACTCCATCTAGTTATAATAATTTGAAGCATTCTTTTGACTTTCTAATATTTTCTTAATGCAGGAAAGAAGAGGAAGGAGGCCATTTTGCACTAAATTTTGCATCTAAAATCCACATGCTTCCAAATGTAAATTCTGAAGCCATTGCCAAAACTGTTCTGCCACCAATTGGCATGAACTGCGCTGCAATGCAGCTCTTGTTCATTCTAGTGATATTACCCATTAGAGCATTTCACTCTTAAGGGGCGCAGAGGAGTAGCAGATCGCCACCTTTACTACCATGGCAAGCAATTTCTTAACTTTAAATACCAATTCTGTTGAAACGCACGAATCCATTGGAATTTTGTACGTTACGTTGAAAGAGGAAGCTGCATATGAGCTACTAAAGCATGCAAACATTTTTTCAAAAACAGGGTACACGGCATTGCCGAAGACAGAACAGAGCAAATCACAATCTATGCAATTCTTTATGTGATGTGACATTACATATTGAATGTATATGCAATAAAAAGTGAGACTGATACTTGTGCACTAAATCATATTTTATTGGTATTTTGATGTGGCATCACATGATTTGTTGCTTTTTAGAGTTAAGGAATACATTTCCTTCAATTATGGGTAGTCATCATCAACACTAGCAACTTTAAAGTCACAACTATTGGTCCAATATTGTAAAAAATATTGGACATTAAATCAAAAAATGCTATAACAACTATTGGAACATGCTCAAATATTGGATCCTCTCCCCCGACGACAATATATTTTAATAGATTATGTTTTCAAACTACAAGATGATTCACCTCACCCAAGTAGTTGCATTGCATTGAGAATACTACAGTTGAAAATAGGGGATGAAGACAAAGTAAGTAAGAATGTGACAACTAAGGCTTTACGAAGATATGGTGGTCATTCTTCAACTACGGTGAAGGTTGTGTAGATCTAAGATTCAAAGAATAAGGAATGCAAGGTTATTACAGGAAGATAGAAGATATGGAAGGGGCTATATTATAATTCAATAATTAAATAGATGTGGAGAAAAAGTCTATTGGACATTTGAATCCTTGTGAGGACAATAAGAGCAAAGAAGAAAACTAACAAAATAGCTCTTACAAGAAGAGAAACTTGACGAAGGTATTGTGACACACAAAACTAGAGATTTTTTAATGATAAAAGGTTATGTGATTCAAACTAAGGAGAAGCAACAAGAAGATGAAATATTCAAATGAGAAATAGCGTCACAAGAAATGGTAGATTTTTTTACAAAGTGTTATAAAATATAGTTTGCAATGATCTTAAAAAAAAAATAGAAGCATATCTTTCATTATTAAATTATTTGTATATGATTTAAATAATTTGAAAGTCATTTTCAATAGGTAGACCTACATTGTATATATCTAGTAATTATGATATTGCAATCAAATGTTTTTACATTTGTAAGAATATTTAACAAGGCATTTGTTATTGTAACATTTGATATGAATCCACTTAAACTATGCCTTGATGCCCATTTAAACACTTTTCCAATGTTACCATTTTGACGCAAAACATGAGTTACATAATACTTGGTTTCGAGAAGCTTGTCGGGGCCTGTCAAGATTTCAAGAATCCTTGAAATTTTCAATGTCATTCCTTTAGCAATAGCTAGCTAGTTATTGGTGGCCATCTTTACATTGAATCCACAATTAAAAGCTCTATGAATGGTTCCTTCCATGGTGGAAGTCTCTCAGAAGCACTGCAATGTTGTTGCAATTGATTAATCGGGGAGAGCAAATAATGAATTGCAAGATGCCAATTTCAGGTGGGAAGGACACGTCATATTTCAAATATAATGCATAAGTTTATCTAGTCATTACAAGATGAGTGACTCTATCTAAAGCTTCACAAGGATTTCTAGAATTCTTTGATACATACAAGTATGTTCCTTAAAGTTTTGAATTTTTTATGTAATTATTGATTAGTGGTAATGGGTCTTAAAATAGGAAACACTATTCTAGTGTTTACAAATAAACCCACCCAGCAAAAGAAAATATGAGAATATAGGGGAGTGGTATTATAAGATTTCAGTAGTACCATTAACAAGCTTCCATTAAATATTTGTTAACCTTGAATTTAAGTTTACACAATTTTAAATTTTGTGTCAAAATTGACAATGGTTATTGTGTCAAACCTATTGTAATAACCAGTTGGTACAAGTGTGTTTAAACACCTCAAGGGTCAAAGCATTTGTCAAGTTGGAGGTGTTTATTTTCTTATGTTGTCATGCAATGTTAGTGCCACAAGTTTCTTCCCACAAATCAACCCTATCAAGTCAAAATAGTTAAATCTTAAGAACTGTTCAAGATGGGATAAAATATTTTTGCATGGGCATTCTTGGTTACATCAAGGATACTAAGGAAATTTTTTAAGCTAAAACACCATGTTGTTTCAAAAAAATTATTTTTTCTAATTCTTGTCACGTAGTTTACAAGAATGATTAAAATGAAAGAATTTAAATGGCTAAAGCATTAATTCTTAATGGAGTACTTTCTAGGGTTAATTGCACATTATTTGGTCAATTTTGCACATAAATATTCTTCCGGTCAAAAGTTATTAAATTTTCAACTTCTAGAAATTGACTGACTAAAATGTGTAAAGTTAAAATAAAAAAAATCAAAATGTTATTTTAATAATTGAAATTTTAAGAATTACATTTGATTTTAAAAATTAAATAGATTTAAAAAATTTATGAAGTTAAAAACCCTATGTCCCAACCTAATTGACACTCGTTACAACTTTGTGGAGCCCCAACAAGATTGTCACAACCCCCTTGGAGGCTGATGTACTATTCTCAACCCTTTAGTATTGCTAGAAAAAAGAGCAAGGAAAAAGGGAAGAATTTAAAAGCCGTCGATGCTTTACATTGGTGAAGTTTGGCTAGGTTATTTTTATAATTTTTAATAAATTAATATTTTTATTAAATTTTTATTGATCTTAGTTTTTGTTTTTAAAACCTCTCATATATGACTAATATAATTTGAAAAAAATAAGTTGTAAAATAATAATAATAAATAATCATGTAAAGTGTGGTGTCTAGATTGGCTAGATATAATTTTGTTTTAAAAATAAAATCAAAATTAAACGTCATAATAAAAATAGTAATATATGTCATTTCAAATTTATGAGTCTTTTTGTCTAATAATTAATTAATAAATATAAAAACTATGGTCAATAATAAAAAAAATACACATTTGAAAACTAGACATTGTCATTTGTAATGGATTTTAATTTAGTCTAAAAAATCTTTTAAATAAATTGTCAATCATATTGTTAAAGTTAGTTTTTCTCTTATTTTCATGATACTATACTTGTAGGTCCAAAGCTAAAGATTGGATTTTAATTTTCAAATATTATGAAATGCATACCAACTCCAAAAGACGTATCTATTTTAAAAAGTAACGACATATGATATATATAGAAGCATGTACCATTTTAAGATGCATACCAAAATGTTTTAAAATGGATACATGTTTCTATTTGAAATAAATACTTATTCCATACGAATAAAAGTTAAAAATGGGAACATCACCCTTACCACATATTTTAAATCTATTTTCTAACATCATTTGGCATATATGATTCATGTAATTAACATAAACACCAAAGAAACCTCAAAGTGCATAGACTTGATTCAATTAAAGTTATGGTAGATTTTTAAAAATTTGTATGTCTGTTTACGTCTTAGGTGTTTGCTTGTTATTCTTGATATTCTAAACTAAACGCAGTTTCATGGCAGTTTAATTACTCACTTTCGTAAAGCTTCTTTGAGATCTTTCTCCTACGCGTAAAAAATTCATATAAGGAAAGATTCAACATCACTATTCCTTGATTTTCTGGCAATAGAGAGCAAACAGGCATGGGGAATGATACGTACCATGAGCCCATAAGCAAAAACTTGAATTCCAGTATTCCCAAGAGAAGCAGCAGCAAGCTCCAAGTTCCCCAGATGCCCACAAAGTATTCGTGTGACCATACTCATCATATAGTTTTATCATGTAAACTGAAACTGCAGGCGCAGCAAGGCGCCATAGAAGCTTCGATACCAAAAACACTGCATCCTTTATCGTCTTCTTCCATGGCTGCTCAAAATCAGACAAAATCATTTCCAATCTGTTTATGTCTTCCAGGTGACTGCCATTAACAGGAGTAGCAGCCCTCTCTAAGAGACTCTTGCAATTCGGGCTCCATACCCAGCTAATGGGTTCTTCCTTTTCAGTAGTCAAAGGGAAGAGAGGTTGGGATAGCCACAAATAAATTCTTGATGAGTCAAACATCTAAATTATTCCGTTCTAGAAAAATTCACCATCAGCAATTCACTGTCCAAAAATTCACCCTCATGACAAATTCAGCAATTCACTGCAAAAATTACATGACATTAAAAGTTTACTATTAATTTTTCATGATGGTGAATTGTTGATGGTGAATTTTTCTTAAAGTGAATTTGTCATAATGATAAATTTACTTGCAATAAATTGTTAACCGCGAATTGCTGACGATGAATTTGGCTGTTGATTTCAAAGGGCCTTTGAGACACTTCATGTGTCCCACCATGTTTGGCTTTATATTGCAAACCTATATTCGATGATGTTATTGGTTTCAACCAGTCAATTTATCATACATTTGCTTGACTATTTATGCTACTAGTTGGAACAGAGAATGTAGTCGGTGCAATCATTGCACATACTCGTCTTATCCATGATCTGAACTACTTAACGGGACGGCCCAGACCAAACGAAAATAATATATTATTATAATCAAACTATTTTAATTAATTATTAATACAAGTCATTATTATTGTATTCATTATTTTCAATTATTTATTATTAATTGTACGTCGGCCAAAAAGGCATCGAATTGATCTTGTAGATCTCCCGCAGAAGCTTCTGGATGTTTTCGATGGACAGAGAACACACGTGGGTGGTGGTGTATTAGGTAGTTTTACATTTAAGGTTGGGCTCTGCTGCTTCTCAAACGGCACTGGCTATGGAGGCTACAATTTGCACCCCATGCCTGTCAGTGCTGTCAAGGTCCGTCCATTCTGTACACCGTAGAATACCGTAAACTGACAATTACTCCACACTGACATGCTACGGACCTACTAATAAAACATTTAACGGTAGCATTAGGATGCCTTGGGATTTGCTGCACCGCCTTCGTTTTTAATTAAAAAATAAGTTTTATTGTTTTATTTGTCAAAATAAGCATTAAAGTGTATGTTAAAAACAATATTATTTTGTATATTTATTAAAAAATACGATTTATTGTTTTATTGGTTAAAATTAATTTTTAATTGTTAAATTAGATTATATTTAAAAATAGTTAATAAAAAGTTGTTTCTTATGATTATAATTATAATTATTTAATATATTATAAGAAGTCAAAATATAAACATGTCAATGATAATTATTATTTTTAAAATTGTTTTAATAATTGAACGTATATTATTCTAAAAGATATAGTGAAATAGATTGTAATAACAAAACAAGTTTGTTTTAATTTTTAATTTGTGTATTAATAATAATATTATTACAAATATAAATTATATTGATTTTAGAATTTTTATATTTTAATATTTTTAAAATGATATTATAAAAAGTTATCATAAAACATTTAATAAATGATTTTTAAACTAAATTCATAAATTATCATTAATATAATTTTATTATTAAAATTATAAATTTTTTGATATTTTTCAATTTTTATATTAATGTATTAGTAAAAATATAAAGACTTTCAAAAATATATATTTTATATTGAAAAATAATATTAGTAATATATTAATGAATATCAAAAATATAAAATAAAAATTAAATATATTAGATTTTTTATATGATATATTAATTATTAAAAATATGTAAATCTTAATAATTACATATTTTATAGTATTTATATAAGATTGTATAAATATATCATTAAATAATTATTTTTAAAAATAAATATATTAATTATCATAAAAATAATAAATAATTAAAAAATAAATACTTATATAATTTAGGTGTATTTTATAAATATTATTATAATAATATAAATTTGGTATTAAGAAAAATTAATATTAATAATTATTAATTTTAGTTGAATGGAAAAAAAAGTGAGCAATAAGTAGGTTCATAATAATGACACAATCTAAATTTAAATTTTAAATTTCTAAATTTGAATATTATCTATAATTTACTTATTTGTAAATTAATTTATATAAGAGAATGCATATGTAAGCAAGGTACAATCCATTTTTAAAAAAGGTTAAATAATAATTCACCTTGATTTTTCTTAAAATTCCATCTATAACACACAATTTTTTTAAAATTATTTAAATTTTAAATTTTAATTACAATTAAGTTGTATAAGTGGCAATGGCCATTCAATATATTGGTTGTCTATTCGATTGTAAATAATAAATGAAATTTAGCAAAAAAGAAATTGTTTAAAGCAACTATAAGGTTAGATCAATTAATTTGTTTATCTCAAAATATATAAAATGATTTATAGTGCATTCAAACATTATTTGATGGAGTGATTTATTTTATTTTATTTTTTATGTCTAATATCATGCTTCTATATTTTATTGTTGAATTTTATTTATTATTTTGAGTTGAGTCAACATCTAATATGCTAAATAGATAGGGTACAAATGTCATAAGTCATCATATATATTAATTTAATATTGTATAGTAAATAAAGTTATGATATAATAATTGTTTTGTATAAATTATGTATTAATAGTTTTCTATATATTATTTTTATTTAGAAAAGGTTCTTTTGGGCCATCTTAAATTGTTATTAATGTTTTTTATTTTTCTTTTATATTTTTTGATGTAAGGAAATTAAAACTTTGATGTCTAAAATATAATCCATATAACTTCTTAATTTCTGGTTAATTAGAAAACTAGATAAATTTTACCTATCATATTAATAAGATCATAAACTCTTATGAATCTAAATTAAGTATTAACAAGAACAATATTTATTTAAATTAATTTTTTATTAGATTAAAAACAATAGAATAAATCTTTTGATTCAATTCAACTATTATAAATATGACTCAATATTATATCATTAATTTATTGATTTTTAATTATAATATTATTTGAGTTCAATATTTTTTAATTAACCAATAGCCCTTTATTATAAACTGTAGAACTCATAAATATGTTGTCTAAAACTTTTTGATCCCTAAATATTGTCTCAAACTATAAAATATATGTTATTTGGCTTCAATATTTTTTAATTAACCAAGGCATCCTGATGCTGCCCTTAACTGTTTTATTAGTGGGTCCATAGCACGTCGGTGTGGTGTAATTGTCAGACCTGCAATTTAGTAAATATTAAACTTACTGTAATTGTCAGTTTACAGTATTCTACAGTGTACAAAATGGACGGACCGTGACAGCACTGACAGGCATCTGGGGTGCAAATTGTGGCCTCCATAGCCAGTGCCTTCTCAAACTACAGACTCCGTGATCTGTTGGTGAGAAAGCCAACGTTTAATTTTTTCTGGCCCAAGAGATCTCAAGTCTAAGGAATATACTTATTTAATGGACAGCCTGTATGTATGCTACTTGTCGGTTAGCTTCGAAGATTACTACAATTGCCTTGTAAAGCATTGACATTTACCTAGTACAGAATCGAGGAAAATCATAATCATACTCAACTTCAAAACCCAACAATTATAGCTGTCAGTGGGAGTAAAAATCATATTAACTTTAAAAGCCAATTATACCTAGCTCTCAGTGGGAGTAAAAGTCATATTTAACTTTAAAAGCCAATTATGGCTCTCGGTGGGAGAGTTACACATGGATTCTTATATGGTGGAGAATAATTTATTACTTTGATTGATAGTGCACGCCAGCTGGGCTCTGGTCCTCCCTGGATCAACTTTCTGCGTGGCCAAATGGGAATCGATGACATCAGCACATGAACATCGTTGAAAACTTCCGTTTGCCTCGAAAATATTCCATATGTTGGCTAACTAATTTTTAAAGGGATGCGACAATTTTAGCTAATGTTTAAATGATTTCATTTTAGGTGTGATAGTGATGCTCATAATTGAAAACTTGCTTCTCTATCTTGGAAGGACATGAAAACCAACGGAGGCATCTTTAGTGCTTCAATAGATTATAACTTCTATGTTCATGATTTGGTATAAGAAGGATTTCAATAATACTAAAGATTATGTTTTGATTAATTATGAGTAAGATAAAATTCAAGATCTAATTGATATTTAGATAATGCAAAAATCTTTTGGATCAAACTATTTTCTTCTTTCTGATGATGGATCACTGTGTGGATTCGAAAATGTCGATTGAAACAAGATACACAATTTATGTGCTTTCCTTTACAAATATGTTAAATTTTGCATCCACAATCCACTTGCTTCCAAATGTAAATTATAATTTTAAAGAAATAACTCTTAATCTATTAGACGCTTCCTTCAACTGATGAAGAACGGATTCATTCTAGGGAGCTTGGGGTGCATTCTAGAGAATGTACACCATACCGTACAAAACATTTGACAAGAAATTTTAGCCTCTTTAGGCAATTCTAAAGAAAGGAGTAGGCCAATCTAAATTTGCTTTAACCATTCTAGAAGTTGGTCAATGTTTTATCAGTAATAAAATTCTATGAAACCATTAAATGCTTAGACAGTTCCATTAAAGCTCTATTAACGAATACTGAACAATTACAGGCTTACATTAAAACTATGTTATTGAATACTGAAAACATTTAGATCTGATTCCACTAAACCTATCATACTGAATTTCAACAAAATTATGTCTGTTTGTGTCTCAGGTATTTTGCACTATATTCTTGATATTCTAGACTGAAAACAGTTTCTAGTTTAAGTTAGCAAGTTTCCACAATTCATATAGTTAATTGTAAAAGATTTCTGGATTCGATTGTATGTTAATTTTACATCAATGTTTCGGATCACACCCCATGATCCATCATCAGAATGTAAATGAGAACACCAAGAGAAGAATCACAGAGTGTGATCTGTAAAAATTAACACACAATCGAATCCAGAAATCTTTTACAATTACTTTTTAGTCTATTTTTACAAACCATGTTTGAAATCTGTCTCCTATACTTTAAGTTTCATATAACCAAAGATTCAATCCCACTATTCCTTGACTTGCAGGGAATAGAGTGTAAACAGGAATGAGGAATGATACGTACCATGAGTCCATAAGCAAAAACTTGAATTCCAGTGTTCCCAAGAGAAGCAGCAGCAAGCTCCAAGTTCCCCAGATGCCCACAAAGTATTCGTGTGATCATGCTCATCATATAGTTTATCATGTAAACTGCAACTGCAGGTGCAGCAAGGCGCCATAGAAGCTTCGATTCCAACAACATTGCATCTCTTATCCTCTTTCCCCATGGCTGATCTAAATCAGACAAAATCATTTCCAATCTTTTAGTTTCTTCCACTTGAATGCCATTAGCAGGAGTAGGAGCTATCTCTAAGAGAGACTCTTGCAGCTCAGGCTCCATATTTAGTTAATGGGTTCTTGATCAAGAATGTCTCTGGATGTTATCACCTTCAGTTAATGGGTTCTTGAACAAGAATGTTTCTAGATCTCTACACTAATCACATTTATTACTTCTATCATCAAGATGATGAGAACATTGCCCAAGGAACGAGAGAGTAAAACAAGTTTCATTAAATAATGGGATGAGAGTAAAACAAGTTTCATTAAATAATGTGCAGAGTTGTCCAGACAATAGGGATGATAAAAGAGTTTATCGTGTGACCCAACTATGGCAAGAATCCGGACAATAAAGACGACAAGAATGTCTCTGGATATGTGACCATCATCTGTCACAGAGATTCTTGCACTTGTGCCTGCATTCCCTTTTGCCCAATAGCCTAAGGAGTAACGGAGATCAGGATGGTACACGCAGAGTCAATTTGTTGTTAATCGTCTCTTGAATATTGAAAGCCCTTAGGACACGTCAGTGTCCCACCATGTGTGGCTTTTGTTGGAGCTGTATGGTCAACTATGTGATTGCTTCCTACTAGTCAATTTGGATGAATGGCCAGTCTACATTTGATTGACTAGTTGGAACTAGTCCTTCCTATTAAAGTGAAGCAGCAATTTTATATTCCTAGTACCTACCCTCACTATCTAGGAATGGCATATGACAAATTTATCGTAGCAATTCATCAACGGAAAAATTCACTGCTATCAATTCACTGTGGGAAAATTCACTGCCATGACAAATTCAATGCCAAATAAAATTCAATGCTAGAAATTCACTACGGTGGAAAATTAACCTCATTAATATTTTTTAATTTTCCACCGCGGTGAATTTTACTTGACGGTGAATTTGTCATGGTAGTGAATTTTCCCACGGTGAATTCCTAGCGGTGAATTTTCCATCCTAAATTGCTAGCGGTAAATTTTCCACTTCAGGGAAGCGTTGGTATGCGAATCTATGTAGTTTTTTGAGTCATGAATTAAAAGGAAAGTATAAACTTAATGTTTATATGTTTAAAAAATATAATATTTTATTAACAATTAATTTTACTATAAAATAATATTGTGTAAAGTCATTATGATGAGCAATGATATTTATGTAATTGTTGGAGCTTAGATTAAATATGGTGCTTGAAAGCAAGAAATGATCTATAATAGTAGCATTGATCAACTACATTTACATTGCAAAATGAACAAATTAAGGTACTTAATGGACAATTTCAACAATTTATGAATCTTAAGCTTCAGTGTCTACATAGAAAACATGCCATGATGGTGAAGATGTTGGGCCTCATGTGTGCAAATTACTTCAAATAAAAAATGGGCAGTTGCAACAAGAGCACATTTATATTTTCAAAGAGTATGAAAAGACTGGACAAGGGATTGAGGTAGCAGCTAACATTGAAAAAGTCAAACAAAGTGATTCAAATATCTCTAATTTAATAACATGGAAATAACAATGCAATCGTTAAGGCTTCTACAAAAATGGTCAACCTAATGATCCTTCTAAAAGGAGATATTCGGTTAATGAAATAGGTTTTGGACAAGTGTAGGTCCTAGACATGGATACCAACAAAATTCAAATAATTCCTAAATTTTGCCAATAGATACACTTATTTTGTGCGGTACTAATAAACCCTTTAGACTTGTTGGAATATATTTTTCATACATAGTATTTTAAGAATACTTGTTTTTTTGACATTTATATTTTCATCTAGCAACACATTGAACAACAAATGCTAGAATTTCCTTCTTAACAAAAGAATCATAGATTAAATGATGAAGCTATTGAAGAAACCTTTGAGAATGTCCATTTAGATTCAAGAAACAATTCAATCAACATAGAACTACATGAACATAACAAAAGGTCTTTTAGTAATAGTATAAGAAAAAGGTATTGAGAATGAAGGTCGCATCTATAATTAAAAGAGGTGGAAAGGTTAAGGACAATCTTGAGAAATAATGAAACTTTAAAGACTCAACCTTAGAGAACCTTTAAAGGAGACACTTTCAGCATCAACATGGAGACACTTGAGCATACTTCAGCTTTTGATATCGACATAGAAATACTTGAGTGTAGTTTAAAGACATCACATATCATTCTTCTTCCCACATATTCCTTTCAGGAATGGGAAGAAATCCAAATCAATGCCAAAGGCCACAAAGGCCCACCAAAGAAAAAATCAAAATCATGTGGATCCCAAAGAAAAAATATGCAATGTATTTGAAGGAAAAAACCCTAATGGCATCCAATGTTGCTAATCCAAAAAGTTAAGAATCCCCATCCTCCATCTCATAAATCTATTTTGGGTCCCTATGCCCCAAAATTCTCTATCCTAACTCCTCCATCATCTCCACATCCTCCATCTATTAATCCTCCTATCATTCCCACCACCATATGTGCCAATGTTGGTCCTAAAAAAACCCCCCCATCACTCCATCCATACACTTTCCAACATATCATCCATTATCCCACATGTCTCCCCCATCAAATCCTTTTAATGTACATTCCCTTGCTTAATCCATCTATCCTAGATAAGGTTGTACCAACATCCAATAGTCCCTTCACACATGGGATCTTATTACCTCGGAATGGATTTGGTGCTTGAGTCCTTCTTACACCTCCTTATCACATATCTTCCAAATCCACTTATCCACATCCCTATCCTTATCCATTTCCATCCACACACTTTCCAAAAAAATCCAAAAAATCCAAAAATCCAAAAAACCCAAAAAAGTAAAAAAGAAAAAGGTAAAGAGAAAAATTCGTCCAATGGTGAAAACTTGGAAAACAAGTGCCTTGGATAAATACTGATCATGATGAAAACTTGGAAAGAAGGTGTCATCTGTAAATACCCCATCTATTTTCTCTCCATACTTGGGGGAAAATCCATTCTAAGCATCCTTTCCTCTATCTCCTCCATCTCACCTATCATGCCCATCTTACCTATCATATCCCATTTATCTCAATCCTTTCATCCTTCATGTGATTGTGATAAAGACTGGGGAAAATATCTATACATGCTTTAGACCCCTTTTGTTATCCATTCCCCCTATCGACACACTATCATATTCCTCATCCACCCATCATGCTATCATCCATCTACCTTCCTTATCTGTGCATCCTATCCATATCCATCTCCCTTACTTATTTTCCCCTCCTCCTATCTTACATCCCTCTTGCCTCATCACACGACATATCTAGAGTGGGGCATATTATTCCTTGGTGACATCATCCATCCATATTGTCATCCCTTCCACTTGAGTTGGTCTAATGGTGGAGAACTTGTACTCTTGAGAGAGAGGTCACAAGTTCAAATTCTATAGTGGGTAAGGTATGTACACCTTGTATTGTGGAGCACGAGTTAGGTGCCTCCCTCATATTGGGAGTACGAGGAGTCCCATATACTGTAAGCCATCTGTAGACCCAAAAATAGACTGCCTGGTATCGTGGACTATAAAATGACCTTTCCTTTCGTCTTTTCTAGATTTCATTATCATTAACTCCATATCCCCCTTCCATTAATACTTCCAAATCCTGTATCCCTTCATCCCATTCTCTTTCCATAACCCCATCCTTATCTTCCTATCCCCTCCTATATGCACCCTTCCATTTTCCAAATCCTTGTCTTCCCATCCATCCATCCTATCATCATTCCATCTCCCCATAATTATCTTCCTATCCCCTCATCTACTCATCTTTTCATTGGGCCTCATCCTTATTTTCATATCCCCTCACCTACTCATCTTTCCATCTTCTATATCCTTATCTCACCATCCCTTCATCCAATGATCCCTTCCATCTCCCCATCCTTATCTGCTTATCCATTCATCCAGTAATCCCTTCCATCTCCATATCCTTATATATATCCCTTCACCTTATCATCCTTTCGTCTTCCAATATCCATCCTCCTATCCTCATTCCATCCCATAATCCCCTATCCTTGGTGTCTAGCTATAGGCTACCAACACATAATCTAGTGCCATATATCCCACTATAATCACTCCTACCTCTTCCCCCACATCCTAATAATATCCTCTCTTTTCATCACTCATATATCCATCCCATCATCACTCTTATATCCATCCCATCATCACCCCAATTAATATTTTCATTATTTGGATTTAACTATCCCATTTCTAAGCTTCATGCTATCAACACCTTGTAAGTATTGTAAATCTTGTATATATCGACCATCTTGTCCATATGGTCATTCTTGTGTCATCATCTAGGCCCTTCCTTGTTCATACTTTCCACAATGTCTCATACTTGTGTTCATTTTGTGCCCAAGATCCCCTATCAAGCTAGAACTTCAACAAAAATCCAATTATCCCCCTTGGGTTCACATATCTTAATCATATCTTGTCATGAAAATCTTAGGTCCTATTCATCCATCCATCCTTGGTCTTTGTAGGATATATATTGTTCCTCACATTAGACCAAATCAACCCCATCCACCATCCTTATGGAAAAAGGTACTTGAGATATTTGTTATTTCTTTGGTTCTTTTGGATTTTTGTTTATCTTTCATTTGAGCTTCCTACTTTACCTACTCGAGGTCTCCATGATCCATCATACCATGGTGTACTTTGATTGGTGAAAATAGGGGAAATTCTTATAATTTTGTTTGTTTTTTCTTCTTGGTTGTCTCATGTAGCATCCACCAAGATCCTTCGTGGTCTTGTGTTATGTTGGGGCATCCACTTGTTTTTTTGGTTTTCCAACACTGTATCCACCAAATCCCTTTGTGACTTTGTGTAATGTTGGAATAACCTTTGGTTTATTGTGTCAGTCCTATGTATGCGATATAAATTCACCTCGGTTCCTCATACCCTAGTGCATAGTATCCCATGGATGCTATATCAAATTAAGTGCTCACTACAAAGAAGTTCTAATTTGACACTCCAAATCCCCCAACTATTTATCCCACATCTTTCTAATCCATTCATCCGTTAACCTTATCCCCCATCTACTTATCCAATCTATTTTCATCACTCCACTTAATCCTAGATTTTGTGTGTACATAAATCATCATCCATATTTTCATCTATCCTCTCATCTTTCTCTTGTAATAACCATATGCATATTTTCATCCATCTCAATCATTCCATCATATCTTCAATCTTCTTAGGCTAATATAAATTTGTTAGTCTAAGCATCTTTTCATCCATCCTAGTAATCATGTCATTATACATTCAATCTTCTTAAGATAATATAGATTTGTTATTCTAAGAATCTTTTCATGTAAAATATTCATCCATTTCATCAATTCCATTGCTCTTAGAAAATCCTAATCTGTTCAATCTAGCACAAATCATCCAATCCAATCTTTGGTCTTGTCCATGGCCTTGCTACAAGCCTTGATCCACATCATCACCATCATCATCATTATCATCAGGGATGTAACCTTCCCAATCCTTGTTTTGTTTCAAGATATAACATTCCCACATCAACAACACTCCAATCATCATCATCATCATCAGGATGTATCCTTCACAATCCTTATGTTGTTTCAAGATATATTGTTCCCACATCAACAACACTCAATCAATTGAAATCTTTGCTTTTCAACATGATTGGGAAAAAATCATGTTTGTCTTTGAATCCTTTTGTGCTTGATTTATCATTATCTCTCCATCCATTATTTCTTTCTCTCATTATCACACATTTTATCCATTCTCTTCCATCCTCTTCCTCATTTATCATTGCATCATCTCATCCATTTTGAGAGCACACTTATGTTCTCCCAAACCTACTTTTCCTCTTGAGGGGGCATCCTCAATCCTAATCCTCATCTTCACTGTCATCATCTTTCTTCCTAGTCACTCCTTTGAATGACTAGGGAATCTTCCCTAATCCTAACCATCTTCTTCTTGGTGCTATATTTTAATCTTCTTTTAAATGATGCTACTTTGCAATACCATCTAAAAGAGGGGAAAAATATAAACACTAAAAATTGACCACTTTCATTTGATCAATTTATCCCTAATTTGGCCAATTTCATATCCTCTATATTGATTAAATAATACACTATTATTTAATTAATATTTTTTACCCCAAATTTTGGTCATTATCTTTTATTTTGGTGCCCCTATTCAATTTTTAAAGTTATAAGCCAGGTGGTGTTTCATTAGGCTTTTCTAACTTGGGCAGTGATTACCCATGTTCATCTAACTCACCTTTTTATCACTCTTTGTCTAACTTGTTCTTTAATTCTTACGAGTGGCATGTTGTGGGATTGTGATAACTTCCTGAGCATTAGATATCCTTTATAATAACTACTCTTGAAGTTTAACATTGGTAGTCCATACCTAAAGTTCACTAACTTTCCTAAAAGACCACCAGTGATAGAATTTTAAAGTTTTCTAAGTGTGTGCAAGAATTTAACTTGTTTTGGAAACTATTGGTGGTTCCCACCCAGGTTCCATGAACCCCCCATTTCAGAGTATTTTTCGAAGGAAGACAAAGGGAATGAAAGTGCTAGTTATTTCAGTTATAATGCATTCCAAAACCACATTTATGCAGAAAATGATGAATGCTTAAACAATTTGTATAATTATGAAATATCAGATGCAGGGAAATGAATATAAATGAATACCATCAAAGGATACAATGAATGCAATTAAAATGTAGAAGTGTTCATAGAGAGATCCTAAATAATAAGATATCAAAATGTTGTACTATATATATATGTATCATTGGTATTACAAAATTTGGTATTCGGTTACAAAATTGGGGGCATCAAAACAATACTTTTCAGACACATAGAGAAAACATTAGCACATGAATTCCCTCCACCACCTCTTGAAGGTGCTCAATCTAGGCCAGTGACAACAATTTTTTAGGGATTGCAGAAATTGGGTGAACATCCCCATATCATTCCTTACTAGCTACCCTACACAGAGAAGGGTTACAACTTCTTTAGTTGCTTTATTCTGGATCGCAATCGCGATGCAAATGGTATCACCAAGTCCACTTTGTGGATAGTTACTAAGCCTACAAATGGCCACGCCACTTTATGTAGAAATTCAGGTCTGACCAAGCACTTCATTGCTCTCGTTTCTCATTCTTGACATCTAAAAGTACAAATCATGGTGTAAAAAATGCTCAAGAAGCATGGTATTGTGTACATGAACCTGACTCAGGAACACCTCTCCTAATATGTTGTACAACACTTCCTCCTCTATTTCACTCTGGACGACAAAGATCTCTCTTAGCTGGTCTAATAGTAGCGTAAAGAGAGGACTACACTCAATCTCCTCAATGACAATGAATTCATTCATTGACATTCTGTCATTTTGAGCACTCGCCATTTTGAATACTTTAGGTTGATGGGGTGTGGATATACCCATCAAATTTATAAAGGATTGGTGATGTATTCAAGTTGGCTTTCATTAAGACTTAGCGAATGCTAGTATGGTGATGCGGTCAAAATTAACTATTGATGTGACCATGATCCAATCAATTTTCCCAATTGATCTCTCGGTTGGACAGCTTGCACGTGCGACTCAATTGCATACCTGAAATAACTATTTAATGTATAGTTTTTGAAGCATGTTAATTGCACAAGAATTGATGGCCACAAGGTAGAAATTAAGACAATAAATGTTTGGTGATTGCCTAAGGTCATATCATTAGCGAATTTAATCATTCTAGCCATTAATACTTCTTGTTTGTTGATTTTTAGGGTAGGTAGTTAAACGACAAAAAAATGTTGCTATGTTTAGCAATTGTTAAGTAACTGTCAAGACAAAGAAGAGATTCCTATATCTTTGTAGAGAAAAGCTTGGGAGGGTCTGATTTCTCTTGGGTGCACTATGTTATAATAGGGGAAAGGAACAACTTTTCTTTGGTTTTTCAAATAATTCATGTTGTAATACCTCACAATATGTGAACTAGGAGACTTGAGTGTGATGTTTTTCATACTAATCTATGTCTTTTGTGCATATTTAGAGCACATTTTAAATGAAAGATGTCCCTTTCTGCTTTGAATTTATTTATTACAACCATGAATCTCACTTGTCTTTATCTTTATGATCATCAATTGTCCTATTCTATGTGCTAGTCGGTTTATGGTTTCCTTGAACTTATTTCACATTGGCTTCATTTTTATGGGTTAATGTTAGTTTCCTTTACTTCTTTCTGGTCAAAAGCATACCAATTATCAATTAAATCATACGAGGGAGCTGTACCTCTACAATTCAGAGGAAAGTCACAAATGCAATTGTGACATTTTTGGAGTTGTTAACGGTTGTGTCCCAATGCACTACGAGCAATAGAGTTAGTAATTTAGTTGTTTTTCAAAAGGCTAATCCATTCACTAATATATTTTTGGTGACTCTGCTGGGGAATACTAATTACAAGTTTGATAAGTTATCATTGTGTCATGCAACAAAATGGTACTTCCCCACAATAATGTATTTCCTGTACTTCAACTTGATTTGGACTAGATGCAAGAAGAGCAGGAGGATATTATTTCGTAGTTAAATACACTTTCTTGGAGGTACATAAGAAGTGCAATAGATTATATGTGAGCCAATATTTTCTTAGAAGAGGAAGAAAAGTGGGCCCGACGTCCACCCAGACCTACGATTGAATTCCCTCCTAGGTTGGTATTTGAATATTACGAAAAATCCATCTCGGTGTCCCAATCAATGCCCAAACTAGCATCCTAATCAACATCCAAATCAACATCCTAATCAGCTATGAAATCCCCCTCCAGCTCAATTGCCACCTAGGGATTAACCTAAGGGTTTCATCCTCTCATTTCGTTAGTCTAGTTGGCAACTCTGAGTACCTATAGCTTCAAACCCCTGGGGTAATTGTATTGGACCCTTGGCCCTATCACAATGCAATGATTTACCATGTGGCTCTAGGAAATGATTCCCAAAATTCTCCAGTAAAGACACACAAGATCCAAAGGAGCACATCTTGGCCATGATTGTTGTAAGTGGGATTTTGGGATTTCAAGAAGAAGATTTCTTTGTAAGGATTTTTATAGAAAGCTTAGTTGGAAAAGCAACTAAATGGTTTATAGATTGGAAAAGGGTTGTATAATAGGTTGGAATATGCTTAACAAAAAAATATCCAAAGTTTCAAAAGTCTTGTAGACGTTGCTACTTTTTTACGACAGTTCTTTCAGATTGTGAAAGAAAGAAAAAAGCCTATGAGAGATTTTATATATCGTTTCAATCACTTTAGCGGATTCCTATGCGAGAGCAACCAAGCAAGGTAATCAAGTATCATGTATTCACTTCTATGCTTGATCCTGATGTCTAGCTCATTTTAAAAAGAGACAAAATTTATGGGATTGAACAAGCTCAATTAGAGGTGGTAAATATTGAAAATGACCTAATCTCCATGGGAAAATGGAAACTAGATGATGCTAGTAAGTCTATTATTGTTTTCCCACCACCCGTTTAGGGATTTTCTGAATCCTTGAATATTATAGATCAACCCCGTTCTACTGCTGAAAACATGAATTTGACAATCTTGACTACCACACACCCTCTGCATGATGGAAGAGAGGATGAAAAGAAGGAAAGTTAGGTTTGGTATGCCTAGGCATATATCCTGAATGCTACAATTGAAACAAAGGATAATCTCAGTTCATCAAGTGACGATGAGGACATTTCACCACGAGGAAGGTCTGCTCCTACATTCCAATCTGTTCCTCCTCATCCCCTTGAGGATAATTCACTTCCTTCTAGCTTTGCCAGAGAAGGTCAAGTATCACACTCTCTTTTCATCCTAGACTATGAAGTTTTCACTTTTGAATACCATGTTTATGAAACTTTAAATGTGTCAAGAAAGGATGGAGATCTTTCAAGAGAAAATATGGAGGGTGAAGTAAAATGGCTAACCAATTCTAATCCTCTATTTATTTTTGATAAGTTATTTGAAGTTTGTGACAACCTTCTATTTGAGAATTTGAATATCTATCCATGAGACACCAGGAGGAGAAGTTGTTTATTTTTCAGTTGATAATAAGGTGGAAGATTCTGAAGTAGTAGAGGATAGAAATGCAGTCAAGCCACAAGAAGGCTATAATGACGGAATAACAGTTCATGAGGTAAAAGGTCATGAAGCAACATCAATGCAAGAAGACTTAAATTCG
The DNA here is from genome assembly GCA_007258455.2 of Sequoia sempervirens. Taxonomy (NCBI): domain Eukaryota; kingdom Viridiplantae; phylum Streptophyta; class Pinopsida; order Cupressales; family Cupressaceae; genus Sequoia; species Sequoia sempervirens. The sequence goes on from VDFB02276915.1 coordinate 25,228, forward strand.
TTGCAATGGCAAAAAACTACTCAGATGATTAATTCTCAGGAAGGAGCCAGTAATAGTCCAAAAATTTTGGTATGGGATTATCTGCATCAGCAATAAATTTATGATGGAAGGTGGTTTTTTGGGGAGATGAGGATTAGTGAAATATTTTTTAATGACACCAATGTTTGCTTCATGTAGTGACATGCTTTTTTTAGGTCTAGGTCACTTTTCTCCCAACCCATCAATGATTTTATGTGAGTGGCTACCTTCGTTTATCTTGGTAGGTTTCACCCTACCCTGTACATATTTTTCCTTTTGGTGTGTCATTTTTTTGTGCTTATTTTGGTTTTTGGTTGGCTTCCCCCTCTACTTTCAACTTTGTGCCCAACGAATATAACATTTGATCCTTGCAATGATGGGTTCCTTGCCACATCCTTTTCAATCCTCATACCCAGTCAGAGCCACTGTTACCCCAAATTTTGGTCATTACCTTTTAGTTTGGTACCCCTATTCAATTTATGATTAAATTATAAGTCGAGCAGTGTTTCATTACGCTTTTCTAACTTAGGCAATGATTACCCATGTTCGTCTAACTCACCTTTTTATCACTCTTTGTCTAACTTGTTCTTTAATTCTTATGGGTGGCATGTTGTGGGATTGTGATAACTTCATGAGCATTAGATGTCCTTTATAATAGTTACTCTTGAAGTTTAACATTGGTGGTTTGTACCTAAAGTTCACTAACTTGCCAAAACTTAAACCAATGCTAGTGATAGAATTTTAAAGTTTTCTAAGTGTGGGTGGAAATTTAACTTATTTTGGAAACTATTGGCAATTCTCGCCCAGGTTCGATGACCCCCTATTTCACCACCTCAAAGAGCATTGTTTGAAGGAAGAAAAAGGGAATGGAAGCTAGTTATTTTGGTTATATTGCATTCTAGAGCCACATTGATGCAGAAAAGGATGAATGCTTAAGCAATGTATAATTATGAAATATTAGATGTATGGAAATGAATATAAATGAATACCATCAAAGGATACAATGAATGCAATTAAAATGTAGAAGTATTTAGAGAGAGATCCAAAACACCAAGATATCAAAATGCTATATTATATTATATATATCATTGGTATTACAAAATTTGGTATTTGGTTATAAAATTGGGGGAATCAAAACAATACTTTTTAAACACAGAGAGAAAACATTAGCATGCAAATTCCCTCCACCACTACCTAAAGCTAATAAATTTGGGCCAATGACAACAAAATTTTGTGGGATTACAAGAATTAGGGGAACAACCTCATATCATTCCTTACCAACCTTGCATGGAGAAGGGTTACAACTTCTTTAGTTACTTTATTCTGGGTCATAGTCACAATGTAAATGGCATCACCAACAAGTCCGCTCCATAGATAGTTACTGAGCCCAAAAATGGCCTTGTTTACTCTGTGTAGAAATTCAGGTTTCACCAAGTGCTCTACTGCTCTCATTCCCCAATCTCAACATCCAAAAGTATGAATGATGGTGTAAAAAAAATGCTCAAGAAGTGTGGCATTGTACACATGAACTTGACTTGGGAATGCCTCTCCTAATATGTTGCATAGAACTTCCTCCTCTATTTTTCTTTGGACAACAAAGATCTCTCTTAGTTGGTCCAATAGCAACCTAAAGAGAGGACTACACTAAATCTCCTCAATGACAATGAATTCATTCATTGACACTCTATGATCACTCTGAGCACTTGCCATTTTGAATACTTTAGGTTGATGAAATGGGGCTATGCTAATTGAATTTATAGAGGATTGGGGATGTATTCAAGTTGGATTTCATTAAGAATTAGTGAATGATAGGATGGTGATGTGGTTAAAATTAACTGCTAATGTGACCAAGATCCAATCA
>VDFB02276916.1:0-42292 GCA_007258455.2 Sequoia sempervirens
CATTATTTTGTTCCACATATCAAAATTTGTTCATACTGACCAGAAATGTAGAGAACAGTGTTCTACCAGTAGAAAGCAGAAAGAACAAGGTATCTAGTCAATTAGTCGATCTATATGCTTCACTGGATCATCATTTTGTGTTGTGGATCCCCAGGATATTTTTTTAAGCATATATACTATCTTACTATTAAGTTTTGTGATGTTTCATTAATCGATGTACGAGCTTGAAGATCCAACAGGATGTTTTCCTATTTATTTGCTCATTGTGGCTGACCTAGTGAACGTTGCTTATTGCGGATGTATAAGGAGCATTTTTTAAATTGTTTCTTGTGTTGGAATTTTTTTTTGGTATGTAGCTATGTCTTAGCTGACTTTGATGGGTGCGCATTAAATATAACTTGTGATTTGAGCCGACTGTTGGAGAATGTTTCATGTCTTGTTGAAGCCGACTTGAAGTAATTGAAATCTTGGTAGTGGATATATATGAGATCATTAATTCATTTTTGAAGGATATATCCTTCAAAAATGAATTAATGATCTCATATATGTGAATGTGTGTGAAGGTGTGTGAGTGTGTGAAAAGAGCAGAGAAGATGTATATGTGAATATTAGAAGGGTGATTGAGCGAGTTATGCACAGTTTCACTTGTGCATTAAGATTTTGTGGAAGTGAGATAGAGCAGAGCAAAGTGAATTCTAAAAGGAGTCAGCAAGCTCATAATCTGATAAATGAGCTTAACCGGAACTATACTTTGGAATGTAGAGATGCTATCCTCTTAGTTCAACCTTTTGTTTTAATCCAAACATTTTGTAAGGAAATGATCCTTACTTATTTTGAGCAGTGAGCTCTAGGCAATGTGTCTAAATGCATGTGCATTCCCTCTTCTTCATAATTTTAACAGAGTATACAAATTGTGGTTTAATCTCCACTGTGGTTTTTCCCCTAAGAAGGTTTCCACGTAAAAAATATTGGTGTTATGGTGCCTTGATTATCTTACAGTCCATGTGCTTGCATCTTTATGTTCGTTTATGTGTTGTAAATGGTTTAAGATCTGATTTGAAAGTTAAATATTGTTTAACATTGATTCACCCCCCCTCTCAATGTTCCTTGAGTCCAACAATTGGTATCAGAGAAGGTTCCTCTACAAAATTTTAACAACTTGAGGTGGATCTTGAATTACAATGGACTCTGATGGTCTTCAACAACAGCTTATGGTAGCACTTGATGATCTTGATCAGTCTTAAGCAGAAGTCATGGAATTAAAATAAAATCTTGTGGATGCCAAAAAATCCATTCAATCATTAAAGGATAAAATCAATGAGTCAAGAGAAAAGAGGAAGGAACTGTGTGATTAGCTAAAGCAGAAAGAAAACAAAATCTTGGAAGATGTTCACCTAAATCAGACCCTAAAAGAAATAACTGAATAATGTGAAAAAATTGCTAGGAATAATGCTACTCTAAAGCTTGAAATGGAATATGTGGTGATGAAGCTAACTAAGGAGATTGAAGAAAGGAAGAAGAATGGGGAGAATGTGGCCCATTCCTTTAAAAAAAAAAATTGAGGAATGCAGCAGAGTTAATATTGGATTCATTCAGCTAGAAATTAAACTGCAACAATCTAGAAATAATGAACAAGAGCTTGAAAGACAAATAGTTATTCTCATAGATGAACTCACTACTGCAAATGAATAAAAGGAGAAGTTTAGGATCAGTTATACTAATATTGATGAGTTGACTAAAGGATAGAACGATGCAAATGATAAGTGAGGTCTTGGCTATGAGAAAGGTGAAAGCTTTGAATCTGAACACAAGGATTCTAGACAAAGAAATCATATGAACAAAGGAAAAATTTATCCAGTAAGGCAACCCAATGCTCAGAATTTTAATGGTTACTATTTTTTTTGTAATAAATTTGGTCATATGGCTTCACAGTGTAGAAGTAAAATAAATTCAAGCAGTCCATCATTTCCTAGTCAATGTTTTAGTTGCAAAAAGTTTGGTCATAAGTCAAATGAATGCAGAAGTATGTTTTTTAGTGTAAGGAATGTTAAATACTACACCTGTGGAAGAATTGGGCATGTTGCTAATCAATGAATATCAAAGGGGAATCAATGGAATGAATGGCCTAGACAAAGAAATCCAGTGTGTTAAAATTGCAACAGATTTGGTCACATTGCAAGATTCTGTAGGAATAAAACATGGATAGAAGAGGTTTGGTATACAGAGGAAGAATTTCACAGAAATATGACAAAGGAAAAGGAAAATTAACTATGGAAGAAATAAGAGATCAGATGAAGAAAACGTGGGTAAGGAAGAGTGAATCTGATGAAGGAAATAAGCCCACACCAGAATTTACTTCTAGTAATTCCTCTGAGAATTGATCTTAGGCCATTGGCCTAGGGGGAGTTTCTTAAGAAAATCCTTTTTCCCCCTGTCTATAGTTGGCACCCGAATTTAAGGAATTTTCAATAGTTGTGCTATCAATCTACAAATATTTATGTGATCACTTATACTAAAAACCAATATTTGGAAGGTCCACATATGAATTCTTCTCTTGCTGTCTAAGAAAATAGAGTTACCAAAACTCCTAGGGAAAAAAAATTAATATAGTAAAAAGGTTAGGTGTGCAAAGTTATAAAAGGGTATTTGGAACCCTAATTTGTTATCTTACATTGAAGGAGAATAGAATCATAACCTTTGCAGTAGAATTCGAAGGAGTCAAGTAAATTTGGCGGCTAATTCATCAAGTATTTCAATCACTTGTTGAATTCCTAATTTTGTGTTTGGTAGAAAAACTTGTTCGGTACGAAAAGAAAAATGAAGCAAGTCAAAGGAATTGTGAATCTAGATGAATATAGCAGAAGAAAGATTAGGGATGTGAGAAAATTTTTGTCAGCCGATGAATTGAAGTGGCTTGAAGGTGCAAAACATAAAAGTTTGGACATTTGGAATGAGATTTCTTATTTTGACAACGTGGAAGTGGTCAATTTTATCCTGAATAGATTGAATGATGACATTCTATCCTTGGATAAACCCTAGCTTATCTTGAATGAGGTGATTAGAAATTTAACTGGTCTATGCAATGTTGGGGATATTCTGAAAAAGAAGTCGATTTGGAACAAGGAAGTTGAAACCCTAACTAGAGTGACAGGAGATCAGAGGACTCTAGTAATTTTGATAATCAAAGATCTAATAATAAGGTACATTGCACATGGGATTTCATACAAATTTTCTTCAGAAATAGGGAAGGTGCAACCTCGGCAAGCGCAGTTTACATATCTCATAAAATGATAATGGAGAACAAATAATTTGACCTGTGTAGTTTGCTAAAAGATCAATTGATGGAAAATGTGCAACTGACAAAGGATGTAGATTACCCCTTCGGGTTTGGTACTTTGATCATATGTATCATGATGTATTTTTTGAATTGCTTGCCTTAGAATGATAATGTGGTATGGAAGGAAATTGAACCAGTTTGTAAGAAAATTTATGAATGTTCTAATACTCTAGAAAATTGTGATCAAGAGTATGCAAATTTCTTTAGAGAATTATTGGGAAAGTTTGGAATAGTTAGCATTTCCATTCTGGTAAAAACAGTTTAAGTTGGGTCCTCTTTTGGTGAAATGGAAAGGAAGCATAAAAGAGCCCTAGAATTTGTTGATGACACTCCTTTGGCTCACAGGTCTCCAAAACTTGAAGGAAAAGGTAAAGAACAAGTAATTTTGGATATACTAGATGAATATTTTGATGAGTACACTCCAAGGGATGGCCTGAAATTAGTTGAACTGAATGTAGAAATGGCAGAAGGAAGTGAAGAAGAAGGTGCTTTATTCAAAACAAGGATATTGTAGCTTGTTCAAGAAAAATATGGGATGCAGAAGATTGTTGATATATGGTTAGACAGACCCTCATATGAGCAGGACCTAATTGAGAACACTCTAGGCAGTTGCTTTGTGCATAACAACATTGGATTGGAAGGTTTGTAGAATGTGCTTCCTGAAGAGTTGAATGAATGTATTAGGGAAACTATGGCCTCTGAGTCTCAAGATAAGAAAAAGGAAGAAATAATTCTACATTTGAAGGAGCAGTTCAGGCTATCCCATACCAAATTGAAAAAGAAAATGAATGTGTTGAGGCAATGCATTACTTCAAAAAATAGCATTTACAACTATTGTCTTCGGTGACCTCGTGTAGTTGGGAAATACAAGGACAAGCTGGAGCAGATTGAAAGTGAGTTGAACAAAATTGGTCAGGATTATAACATGTTTTAGGACTAGGATGGTGCAGTAAAGAAAAGGATTCATGAGTGGCAGACTGAGCATGCTAAAGTTCACTTTTCCAAAAACACCCTTGTGGACACTTTTTGGAAAGTGAAGGATTTAACTGAATGCAAATTGGAGCAGCAAATTGAGGTTCTAAGGAAAGGAGAAAAGTTAGAAGAAGCAATTACAATTCTAGAATCCCTCATCCACATCATCAAGTGGACATCAGAAAACAATAGTCTAATCATAATCATTGGGATTACAGTTGATGCTTGGAAGAAATTTCTTCCAGAAATGAAAGATAAGTACAAAATCATTTTCTGACTTGTGCAATAGTTGTGGTTTTTCAAATTTTGATCCTATTTGTAATTAGAAAAGGGAGAGAGAGAGAGCAATAAAAAAAAATTCATTGATGTGAAAGGGGGAGAGAGTAAAGTGAAAATTTCCTTGACATTCTAAGGGGGGCAATGTTTTGAAAGAAAGTTTTGTTTTGGTGTTTTGAAATTTTGGTAGCATATCTCTGGTTTTGACACTTAGTCATTTTTCACTAAGTGTTGCCATCAATGCCAAAGGGGGGGATTGTTGGCATATGGCTTGGGTAGATTATTGACATATGGCTTCTAGTGTTTTCATTGATGGCAACTGAAGTCATTATTTTGATCTGTAGATCAGAATTTTTTCATACTGGTAGGAAATGTAGAGAACAGTGTTCTACTAGTAGAAAGCAAAAAGAATAGGGTATTCAGTTAGTTAGTCAATCTTATGCTTCACTAGATCATCATTGTCTATTGTGGATCCCTAGGATAGTTTGTTAAGCATATATACTATCTTACTATTAAGTTTTGTGATGTTGCATTAATCGGTGTACGAGCTTGGAGATCCGGTAGGATGTTTTCTGTTTATTTGCTCATTGTGGCTGACCTAGTCAATGTCGCTTGTCGCGGATGTATAAGGATAAATTGTTTATTTTTTTCTTGTGTTGGATATTTTGTTTTGGGTGATAGCTATGTCTTAGCCAACTTTGATGGGTGTGCATTAAATATAACATGTGATTTGAGCCGACTGTTGGAGAATGTTTCATGTTTTGTTGAAGTCAACTTGAAGTAATTGAAATATTGGTAGCGGATATATATATGAGATCGTTAATTCATTTTGAAGGATATGTGAATGTGTGTGAAGGTGTGTGAGTGTGCAAAAAGAGCAGAGCATATGTATGAGCGAATATTCGAAGGGTGATTGAGCGAGTTATGCACAATTTCACTTGTGCATTAAGATTTTGTGGAAGCGAGTTAGAGCCAAGCAAAGTGAAGTCTAGAAGGAGTCATCAAGTTTAGAATATGATAAATGAGCTTAACCAGAACTATACTCTGGCATGTGCAGATGCTATCCTCTCAGTTCAACCTTTTTTTGTAATCCAAACATTTTGTAAGGCAGTGAGCCTTCATTATTTTGAGTAGTGAGCTCTAGGTAGTGCGTCTGAATGCATGTGCATTCCCTCTTCTTCATACTTTTAACAAAGTATACAAATTTTGGATTAATCTCCACCATGGTTTTTCCCCTAACAAGGTTTCCACATAAAAAATATTGGTGTTATGGTGCCTTGATTATCTTGTTCATGTTCTTGCATCTTTATTTTTGTTTATGTGTTGTAAATGGTTTAAGATCTGATTTGAAAGTTAAATATTGTTGAACACTAATTCACCCCCCCTCTATTGTTCCTTGAGTCCAACAAGGAATTTCTAATCAAAAAATGTTAGGAGATGTGGCATGGCGATATGTGATGGGCAAGGTTGTTGATGTCACTACTTGCATAATTTAGTCATTTAATTATCGAACCGGGTGTGTCTCAGAGCTATATGCGATAAGGATGTTTGTCATGGATTTTTGGGGGGTTTTGCACTGTAAACAATGACTTCTAGTTTCTATTTAACTCCTTCAGGAGCTCTCAGGAGCTGAACTTCAATGACTAATTCCTAAGGATTAATTCTATCACATTTCTTAATCTAAAGTTTTGTTGAATTATTTCTTACTTCGCTTGACTTGATTTAAAATTAACTTAATTCTTAATCTAAAATTCAAAATCTAAATTAAATTATAATTTACTTCAAAAGAAATTTATTTTAAGATTTTCTGGAAAAATAAATGCTAATTTAAAGAATAGAAATAAATTACAAGAAAATAATTATTAATCTAGAAAACATAAATATTAATTTCCATGATTAAATTCCAAACAAGTTTCAATTTCATCTTTCCATAAGTTTTCATCACTACGTCCATTAAACCTAACAGATAATTGTCAAACTTAATTTCTACAAACAACATCTAAATCTCGATTAACCCAATAAAATTTATTATATAATAAACCATTCTAACCATAATGAACTTAGCTTAAAAGTGATTAAACATAGCTTCTGAAAATGATTCAAATATAATTAGCATTCCAGATTCAATATCCATTGAATAGAAATAAAATAAACTCAGAGAAATACCAAACAAGGTCACTTCCTTTGGTTGAGCGGGCTCTACTCTTTCTCTGGTGAGACCTCTAACATAGTGATTCGAGTTAACTTCTTATTTTCATTCAAATTCACTCAAATAGGGATGTAGAACAGAGTAGTGTAGAAATTACAAATTCTAATTGGAAATTATCTTACTCCATTTGAAAGGAAATAGAAAAGAGCAATGGAAAGTACTAATAAAGAGCAATTGTTTGAAGGAAAGAGATTACCAAATAAATTGAAGTAGCCAAACCAAACACCACCAAAGCAAGAGAGACACAAGAATTTGTTAAGGGGAAAAAACAAGAAAAAACCCCAATATTATGAATGGAGGCAAAATGCCTAAAGAATAATACAAAGAGAGAGAGAGAGTTCCAGCCTTAGCTTGCTTGCATGAGTCTTAAAGAATGAGAGGAGAGGCACCTCAATAAGTAGAGGTGAGAAGAAGGAGTTAGAACGTAATTCCCAACTCAATGAATGTCACCATTCATCTATGTGTGTGCAAAGTGTCACCTCTTAAGGAGGTGGTTACAAATATTCCTTAATAAAGGAATTAAAAAATAAGCCATCCTCGCGCATGTGTGAGATGACAAAAAAGACAAAAGACTTGTAGGGATTCCTTTGGAATATTCCTACAAGTTAATAAATAATTACAATTAAAGAATAACCTAAATTACCAAGTAAAGATTAATCTTCTAACACCTTTCTAAAACCTAAAGATAGATATTTATAACTATATCCTTTATTGAATTCAAAACATGGTGTTAACCGCCAAGATACAAGGTGTCTAAACTAAAGACAAACAAAACTAAAAATAGAAAGAGGTCTAAAACGCCAAATCAAAGTTGAGACAAGAAGTTCCTAAACCAAATAAGAGGAGCTGATTTGAAATTTCAGTGATTCATCATCTAGCTGGAGCAATCAGGAGTGTGATTGTATTCATGTGGTTAAACAGGGAGTTTAACTTTATCTTTGAACTAAGTCATCAATTATCGGTCTTAAATACCCTAAATAATATCCTTAAAAATAGGATAGGTCAATTATGATAGTAAAATATTCAAACTACATAATTAACTCATCATTAGCACCACAAAAGCAATGCATTCAATGCAAAGCATTACCTCTAATATATTTACTAGTTTATCCAAACATAAAGTAAAACAAGTATATATATTAGCATATAGTCTACCGCTAGTCATGTTAATTAATAATACAACCAAGTCTTTTAAACCATAAAATAACTATTTAAAACTATTTCTAAGGCACTCATCAATATGTCTGACCATAGCTTGGAACTGATCTGCGTCAAGATCTGTGGGGACAGTGGATGAAGCCAATACCCTTTCTAGGATTTCCCTATTTGCTAGTGAGATTTTCAGTAACTCCATGATGGAGATCTAGGCAGGGGTTTTTTTAATTGATCCAGGATATTATAACCACTAGGTACTAACTTTGGATTGGTGGAAAATTCCTTTGGTGGTTGGGATGGTCCTGGAATGGTAAATTTTCCACCACGTTTGCTGATCCTTTAATACTGACAACAATAACCTACTTATCTAAGGATGCAACAACATGGGTGTAAACATGGTTCTCATTATTATACTTTGCCTTACCATTGTTTTTTCCTTTATTGTGATCTGGCATCGGATTCGTGTATATTTTGAGATCTTGATTTTCGGCGGGTTGTTTAATGGTTACGGTTTTGTCATTGATGAGGTCCTAAATCATATTTTTAAGTCACATGCAACTGGTTTTCATGTGTCCCTTTATCTTGTGGAAATTGTAGAGTTGTTTCTCGTTATACCATGGTGGTTTAACTTGAGGCTCTTGATAATTTTCATAAACAAGGATCTTGATGAGATTTGCTTGTACTAGTTGTTGCATGATAGACTCAATCAGTTCCTCAAGTGGTGTTTATTTCTATTTAGGGGGATATTTGTTCCTTCGGGGTGCTCCCCCTTGAGTATTTAGGTTATTGACCGCTTGGTTGTTGGGTTGTTGTATTTCCATGTTGGCTTGTGTGTTGTTTTGGTTGTTGACTTGCGGTTGTTGATATGATTGTGTGTTTTTCCTTGGGGCACTGATAATAACTTTGGCGTAAACCACACCATCATTAGTAATTTTTTTGTTCTTTTCCCATGTACGAGGTTTTTTCATTGTAACTAGTTGATGGACAATTGTCTTGATAATTAGGTGTACCCCCTTATGCAATAAGGGCTCTTTTGATGTTGAGCACCTTGGGGATCAACTGGTCATATGTGGTGATGCATTAGATTTTTAGATGGAAGGACAAGGTCCCCTCGAGATTGGTGATGATAGTACAAGTTTGTTGTTCTTCTGACATAGTCCACTTGCTCCTATTGGCCTTGGATTTCCATCATTTTAAAAAGGATGCAAATGTTTCCCCCTTGGCTTGTTTTAGAGTGGATATTTCTTGTAGACTCACTTTCATTCCTATGTTGAATGAATAGTTATGTATGAATAAGTCCATGTAATTTCTTGGAACTTTTTGATTCCGGGAGGAAGGCAAGAGAACCATTCCATTATTGGACTAGCCAAACTTTGATGGAATAGTCACATTAAATAAGATTTGTCATATGCAACTTCCATATAGTGGACATGAAATTCCCTAATATGATCTTCAGGGTTGCCAGTCCCATGATATTTATCAAATTTAGGTATCTCGAACCCTTGTGGGAATGGAACAATCACAATGCTTATGTCTAATGGATAAGGGCACAAATTCCATTGTGTTTTTGTTGTTTTTCATGATTGTAGACCGTCTAGCACTTGTTGTGAGAGCAATTTGATTTGTATAGACACATCATTTTGTGGATCAAGTGTGGGATAAATGCATTTTGGGGTGGTTTGATTGCTTGAGTGACAAGTGGGTTGTTTTGTGTATTCGTGGGAGGTTTTTTTGTTGTACCACCAATGCTTGTTGGTATGCCTGCAATTGTTGTTGTGCCAACAATGCTTATTGTTGGTCTTCCTGTTGTTGTGCCAACAATGCTTGTTGTTGGGCTTGTAACTGAGCTACTTGTTGTTGTGCTTAGTATTGTTGTAAAGCCTGTTGATAAGCTTGTTTTTGTAACAAGGCTTATACTTGAGCTTGTTGTGCTTGAGATTGAGCTTGTTCCTGACCTTGTTGGGCAGCTTGTGTAGCTTGTGTAGCTTGGGCTTGTTTTTGTTGTTGCAACAAAGCTTGAGCTTGCACTTGGGCAGCCTATTGTGCTTGTTGTGTAGCCTATTGTTCCTATGCTTGTTAAGTGGCTTGTTGTACACGTGCTTGTGTGGCTTGTTGAGCTTGAAATTGTTGGAATTATTTTTGATAGGCTTGTTGGGAAGCTTGTAGTGTGATGTTGTATTGATTTTCCACATTTGGATTTGGCGATGGAGGTGGAGGATTCAGAATGGTGTGAGATATTGTGATGAGAATTTTTTGAGGTGGTTGTTAAGGTGTCATTTTAGTGATGATAGTGGGTTGTGTGGTGGATGGTGCGATTGATATGCTAGGTCCTTGGGAGACCATATTTTGAGGGGTTATAGATGGTGTAGTGATTTATTGTGTTGTTTGGATTGGTGCCACCTGGTGTTGCGATATTGGTGGCATGCTTGGAGGATTTGGTATGTTGATTTGATTCACAATCGGAGGATTGCATTGATTTGGTTGATTGATGATTAGTAAAGGGGGTTGCCCCAAACCAAGGATTGGTGTAGATGTTGATGGTAGAGGGGGAAATGGTGGGAAGATGGGTGGTGGATTTGCTTGAGAAAGTGATGATGAGGGATCAAAGATTCCCTCTTGTCCAAATATACCCACTTGTCCTTGTGAAGTCATGGGGAGAGAGACTTGTGTGTCAAGGGAATATGTCGGTGATGCGGCGAAGGTGGATGGATTGTTGGTGTCGTGGAAAATGAGTGGAATGTACGGATGATTTGGGTCTTCAGGGATGGTATTTGGTAGATCCAAGATGGTGTTTGCATCTAATTCTTGGTTGTTTACAAGGGGATTTTTTTGAAGAGCATGAAGCAATGAACTCCATTTGGTGATTATGGGTTGACTTGGAGCATGAGATGATGTGGGTTGTGGGATGGATTGAATGATGTTTTGGAAGGATGGTGTGAATCATACTGGTGACATATATTCCCAAGAGAATTTTCCACAATAGTGCTTACATCATAATCAAAAGGGAGTTTAGCCCCTTCTTTTGCTAATTCTAACATGTATTGTGAAGGATTGAGTCTCATTGTGTTGAAAATCTTGTGGTTTTTAGGATTTTGGACAAATTCAATTATCTCATCTTGGGACATTCCTTGATAATTGTTGGTGACATCCTCTACTTGGCAACCTCCCTCTTGAGAATTTTGAGGTCTTTGAGGAGGATTAAGTGGAAGGTCGATGGATATCCTAGGGTTAAATTCTATTTAGGTTTGACTCAAATCACTCAAAGTGGATGTTTCTTTGTTTGGTTCTATGTTCTTCTTGTGTTGAGTTCTAGTTTTAACCATAAAATAAGGATCAACTTTCAGGAATATGGGAGGTAAAACCTATAACTCCTTAGGTTGGTCTAAACTTTAGGTAAAAAAGAAAATCTAGAATGTTAAGGATCAAATGGTGGTGATGAGATAAATGAAAGATGGATTATGTGAATGATTGAACTTTTAAGAAACCTTGGATAGATACTAGACTTTAGGGCTTTTTGGATTTGATTTGGATTTTGATTTGGATTTGATTTGGATTTTTGATAATGAACTTATAAACCCCAAGATGTTGGATGTTATCTTGGAATAAACTTGTCCATAAGGTGATAATTTAACTAAGTGTATGAAGAAGGATTCATCTACACACACTTAGTCAAGCAAGATGATTTTGATTTTGTTTTGAAGGATTTGCCAAAATTCTAGTATGAGTGATCTTTCCAAGATTTCTAAGAGTTGTTTGTGAGATGGGATTTGATTGATGTTTTGGGATGGATGAAAGTGTTGATTTTGATCCTAGATGGACCTACAGAGACTTTTGCTTACAAGACCTAGGTAGTTAAGAACATGATATACTTCCAAGAACTTTCCAACCCTACAAAGTGAGATACTCAAAATGTTGGTCTTGAGCTAGATTTTGACAATAATAGAATGAGTACAAGTTTGGGTTGTCTTTTGATGCATGATTGTAAAATTTATACATCAATCTTTCTCTAACTTGGTAAACCATAGACTAACGTTTCTTGAGATTTCTTGGACTAAGACACTTGTGACAATTGATAGACTTTGGCTTTGGGATTTTGATCTTGCAGGAAATCATTTGAACAAACACATGTGTGGGGTTCAATTGTCTTTTATCTTTGCTTAATGGATTCTTTTTACCACAAACATTTTCTTACTTAGCTTTTCAAACTAAATGTCTATGTCTTAATTTTTTTTCATCCCACAAGGTCCATTATGTGGAAATCAAGAGAATTAAGGAAATATTTCCCTAATGTTGAATTTGGAGAGAAAAAATTGAGATATAATTAAATTTGGAGAGAGAAAATTGAGATATAAGGATAGAATCCCTAGGGACAAGCAATAATACTTGGACTTTTCAAAGGTATTTTCTCTTTCTAAAGGGCTTGAAATTTTGATGATTTTGTTGAATTTTTGTTTTCCCAATGTTTTAGATCCAAGAAAAGTGTTTTGATTCCAAAATAATGCACAACCCTAGGATAGAAGAGACACTATTTGTTGAATTCCCACTTGGATTTCTCCAGCTGCACTTATTCAAAGTGGATGATCAGAAGCTTGACCACACTGGCTCCCCTCCATGGCACTCACTTCTATGGTTCATCCAAGCTTCAATTTCTCATGAATATCCCATGACAAACTCTTCATATCTACTAAGAACCACAAGTAGGTGGGATGGCTTCAGAGGTTCGACCTCCTGACACCAACAAATAGTAGGGTTTTTGGCTTTTATACAAATTGGTTCATAATCAAGGTAGCCATTTAGATGGCGACATGAGAGACAAGATCAACCCATACAAAGAGCATCACCTTATTTTCCATAGGAGCACCTGTAATGATGAGTTTCATCAACATTTGAATTTATATACCGGTTGGGAGTAGTTTGATGTTTAGCTCATTACTGACCGTTTGAGTCATTCCCTTGGGGTGAGTACTTTTTCCCACCATGGCAGGCTCTCTAAAGGTAAACAATAGTGAAGGAGTACATTTTTAGGTCAACCACCTAACACACTTATGAGGGAACACACACAATTCCTTTTCTTCACACTCGCATGATTTGTTCAATTTTAAACCCAAAGTGAAGTGTGTGGGAAATGTTTTAGACAACCTAATGTCACTAAAATGCTTTTGATTCTCAAGATCATCGTGGAGCACAAGAGAATTGCATACACATTTGAATGACACAAGTTTGTAGAGAAGATTATAAAAAATCTCAAACACAAATTCTTTTTAGTCCTCAAAGCAATGATGGATTCTTTTTATAGTACCAAAACCAAGTGTTGAAGTTGTTTATTCAATTTTAGCCTCAAAATCCAAATTCTAGTAAGTTTCTATGTTCAATTTTAACTAACTTTGAAGAGATCGAATCAATGGTTCATTTTGATCCCAAAACTGAAGTGAGTTGTCCTAAAATAGAAAAAAAAAGCAAGAATGAAAGCCCTAGGTTATTACAATAAGCATTGAAAAATTCTCCTTTCAATTTCACTACCCACTTTTCCAACTAAAAAAATCTTCAAATATTGCTTCTTATGTTTCAATGTTGCAAGTTCCTTGTGCAAACGAAATCCACCCTCCCTGCAAACAATACAAAGTTATCAAAAATAAGAAGTATGATTTTCAAGGAATCAATTATAATAACATAATGAATACAGTTTCAAACCAATAAAAAATTTGAACTTGCCAAAACAAGAAAATGATCCTGTGAGAGATAAAGATCTACAACTATCATTTGGATTTGACAGGCAATTTGGATTTGACAGGCAATGTTTAATTTCAGTCCACTTGGATCTCACACATCCTCAAATTATAAAGCCATAGAAAGTAATCCTTTGGTAACACAGCCAACAAGTATTTAATTTGAGCCCAATTCTATCAATAGTAATATCTCGATTGTAAAGTGAAATGTAAGCTGCAAAACCTCAAATTAATGAGAGACATCAATTTTAATGAGAAAGACAGCAATATTAATGAGAGATCGGTATTGAATCATGCAACAACTATATTTCAGATTTCTCCAAATCTTGGGAGACAGGGCATGCAATGCTTTTATTTGAATAGAGACAAAGACTTTTTTCAATAGCTTTCGCATCAATCAATATTTGAACAAATATTTTTCACTTCTTAGAAAGATTTGATCTATTTGTAAAAGTGTGTCATTCACGCCCTACATAATGAATTGTTTATTAACCTCTCACTTCTCCAATTTGACAAGTTACAACCACTATCACACACAAAGATATTACTGTCAAACGTAATCACACCACTGTCAAATGTAATGATGTATAGTTAATCGTGCCAATTTTCATGTGGATTCTTTGCTTAGTTAGAATCATTTCCCTAACTATTAAACAAGGATGCAAATTTTCAATAATTGATTAGTTAGAAAGTGCGAAGGTGACCACAGAAATCTTATCCCTTTGTCCTTGCAGCGTGGATTTCAAAGAAAATTCAAAAAAAAACCATCAATATTGAAGTCGAAGTCTCTCAGATTACCATAGACTAACAAACCAATAAAATCAAAATAAGACATTTTCAGTCATCGAATGCCTAAAAGAGACGCTTTGTAATGATTGTAGGATATGCGCATAATGGAAACTTTAAGTTAGAAAATTGAATAATTTGCTTGACTAAAGCAATCGTTGCATCATGCAACTGTCTAGCAATTACACACATATAATATAACAGCGAGATTAGCATGTCTTCTAAATCTTTGTCTTGGTAAAAAAAAATCCAAGATAAAATTTCAAACCACTTAGTAATGTTGTTCAATATTTGGACTTGGCTAAATCACTATTCTACAAAAAATGACGTGAGTTAAACATTTATACTAGCAATAACTTAACCTATCGAGGCAATGCGTTGGAAAATGGGAAAGGTATTAGTCATTAGGCAGTGGGAAATAAATCTACTTTTCAGCCCAATCAAAATTTTGTTTATCAAATTGAACACTTATCACACTTCAAGTTTGTTGGAAGAGTGGTTGATAAAAGCATTATTTGATGGACAACTGTTGGATGTTCATTTCACCTGATCTTTCTACAAACACATACTTGGAGTAGAGTAGGAGTTGTATACCATGATATTGAAGCCAGTGATCCAGATCACTTTAAGAATCTAAAATGGATGCTCGAGAATGATATTAGTGACATACTTGACCTTACATTCAGTAAAGATGTAGATGAGGAAAAATGTATCCTATCTGAAATGTACCAATGACATTGGCTATTTGCCAAATATCTTATCATCAATCAAAGAATTTCAAATAGCCTTTGCTCCGACAGATACCTTGATGCCCTCCACAATGTTAATTTGTGTGTTTGTTTTAGCAAAAAATAAAATAAAATAAATGGCTTTTAGAAACTTTCCAACTAATGCAATTTTGGTAGGTGTAAAACTGAATTCCACAATTTTTTCCAGAATACAATGATTGCAGGACCTACACAAAAAATACTTGTTGAGAAGGCGAAAGAACTACGCAAAAAATATTTGTTGAAAGGTGTAATAAACTTTCAAACAAATGCTATTAGTATGCGTAAAACCGAATTCCATGAACTTTGACCAGCATCCTCCCCTGTGTGAAAAATGCAAAAGATTTTAGAAACTTCCAAGCTAATGCAATTAGTAGGTGCAAAACTGAATTTCCCAGCAAATAAATGACTTTTTTAGAAACTTTCAAGCTAGTGCAATTGGTAGGTGTAAAAAAAGCTAGTAAATAAATTTCACCAAATTAAACAATACATTTCACCATCCAATTTTCACCTTACCCAACCACCAAAACAATAACTTGATTAAACCCTAAGATTTCAACATGTGCAGCCAAAAATATATATGCAAGGCATTAGAAAATTTAGAAAGTAATAAAAATCCAAACCAACATATATATTTCAGTGTCCAATATGCCACAAATTCCAAATGTTTTAGGCTTGAATCAACGCCCAAAATCAATCAAGTTAAACCCCTGATAGGATTTTAAGACCAAAAATAAATACCATGTATGGTCCGATCAGGGGATATCATTGTCATCAAAATCATCTTCAAAGGATTTGAAGAGATCTGCGTTGGAATGGCTTGTTGTCTGGAAGCACGTCGTTCACCATCATGAGTAGTTAGAAGTGATGTAACTAGGAGGATTATACTTTCAACATAATTTGATATGATTTGAGATAGCAAAATTAGCGTATTCAGCTTCCATAATAAAGCTTATACGTGTGGATGAGACAACAAATTTAATGAAAAGATGATGATCTTACACAATATGCATTAACCATCTACATATGATAATAAAAGCATATATGTGTGGGTGTGACTGCCTTTGTCATTATAGAAGAGCAGCTGCATAATAGCATTGAAAATCATTTGATTAAATTGCAACATTAACTGATGGCGGCCAACACGAGGACTTGTAAGACCTTTTCAACAGAGAAAAATAGTAGAAATTCTCTATGGATTCAAAAACACTTACAAAACCAAAGATATGTTAAAACGACCTCATCAACCATTATTATGCAGCATTACCAATCTTTGGATCAAGTTAATAAGAGAGAAACAACCATGGTAAAACGTTTATTACTGATCACTTCAGTTAATGAGATAGAAATAGTTGAAGATCCACGCTCACCACATTCATTTAATCTATTTTATTCCTGAGTTTCTCTCTAAGGAAACTATGGGCATAGAGACAAGGTGCAAGAGCTTTTTGATAGAATTCCAAAGAGAGATGTCTTCTCCTCAACTGCAATAAGAGCTTGGAAACTGACTACTGCTAGGAGGAGGATCAATGCAGCAATACATCCAATTTCCTACAAGATTCTTATTCTAACGATGCAGCAATTCTTATTCTAACGATGCAGCAATACACAAAACATTCTAACGATGTAGTAATACACAGAAAACAATCTTTCCCACTACTATCACAGAATGAACACATAACACAACTTACATGTTTTGGAGTATCTCATATAAAAGAAAAGTTCAGATTACTTTTGGTGAAATGCATATACAAGTTATCCAATAAAATGTATCAACAGCACAAATTCTCTTTTCTTTTCTTTTGAAATAACACAGTTTAACATAACCCCCACACAAAGTCGGAAATTTATATTCAACTGAATGCAAGAACAAGTAATAAAAACTATGTAACGAAATAAAAAACTATGTAACAAAATATAAAATCCCTCCTTCTAGCACCAAATGTAAGCACTAAATCTGCACTTACTTCAAATACAAACAAACATTAGTGTTGTTAGCAAATTAAGCAAACCAAACCAAGCACTCCTATGAGATATTGAATCGTGCTAAATAATGCAAACCAAACAACAGAAGATGAAATAAACCAATTTCAAGCATACAAAAGCATGTTCATACATATCCCATAGTGGAAGTGGAGCTCCTTTGATGTGAAAAGGATTCCCTTTCCCACCTCCTTGATAAGCTTCCAATGATTAACACAATGTGATGAAGATGCTAAAATTAAAGTGCCTATAGTGCAAATACTAAGATTGTGGATGAATTGTGGAGTATCTAAGTGCCTTGTATTTATAGGTTGAAGGTTTGAAAAATGGAGAGATGGGAGGAATGTGGGACTCAAGAAGAGCCAATGATATTGTGGCACTTTTCACATGGCTAGTGGAGGAAGGTGGAGCACATTTTGGAGAATGTGCATAGTTAATGCATATGGTTGAGGATTTGAGAGGTGTAAGAGAGATTAATGCATGTGTAAGAGGCATTAAATGCATGTGGTTGAGATGTTTTGGAGGGAAATGGTTTGGGAAAGAAAGTCAAATGAGTGGAGTAAATGAAGGAATATTCCTTGGGAATATGTCTTGTGAGGGAAAACATGATATATTAAATAATTAACGAAATTAATTTTCATGTGCAAGTGGGTGGGTTAGTCAGGGGTTTAGGTTTGACCTAGGTTGAGTCAAAAGCTAGAGGATGGATAATGATGGCTAGGGGTTAATTAATTTAGATTAATTAACTTGAAGGAATTAGGGGATTTGACATTTGATTTAAATGATTTGGTTTATCAAGCCAGATGAGAAGACTTTAAGGATTTGATTAAATAAATTGATTTATTTAAATCAACCTGACGAACATTGGTGAATTAATCTAATAAATAGCTTTATTTGATTGATAGAGGAATTTGATGTTAATTAGTCAAATTTAGATGCATAATGTTGATTAGGATTATTTGCATGTCTACAAAAAGAACATGGTTTTACTAAGGCCATAATTAAGGGGGAGTCTAAATTGATAATTGAGTTTCTTAGAGGTCAAGTCAAGCCCCCTTGAAGATCAAGAACTTGATCTAGGACTCAAGAAAAGTGATCAATTATTTGGAAAGGTACTCTTTACATCATATCTTTAGAGAGGTAAATAGAGGTGTTGACTTGGTCTCAAATGTGGGCCTCTCTAATTTTCAATGGTTTTTCTATAATTATGAAAATATACCACTACAAATAAAAGACTAGGTTTCTAAGAATTATTTGAGAGGAATCTACTCTACCCAAAAAAATGGCACTTCAAACAATATAGGCTAAGGGGGTGAACACTAGTCTGGGGGATTGGTTAAGTTTTAGCTTTTCTCGCCCCTTTTTTAATTCAAATTGTCTAGCTCAGTTGTTGACGTGTAAATGAAGAGGTGGAATTATGGAAAGCAAAGTGTTTTTAATGATGTCAACTTGTTTATGTCATTTAACCATGTGCTTTTATATGGTTTGGAGGATAATTAAGTCTCAAATGATTAAGAAGGATTACAAAAAGGGAAATATTTCCCCTAATCAAAATGCTCCTAATGATCCCATGATCTTGGAAAAGACAAGAAAAAATGAAAAGGTGAGTTTTAATGGGACTAACCCTTATAAAAGTATTTCCCTCAAGAGTCCTCATTTAAATCGGATATAGTATAGTGAGGGGGGTCTCTTTGACAATACCTTTGATTTAATTTTTCCCTTATCAGAGGCCTTCAGACTTAATTTAATCATGCTTCTGGGATTGCAAAGTACTTCTATAAAGGTTTCTTGCATGTTTTCAAAGCCTCCTTCTGTCAGATGTCACTTCAAAAGGCCCTCGAGCTACAAATGAACATTAATAGCCTTAGTCATTATTAATATGAGTTCCTTCAGTCACACAGATTCTAGATGTTGGCCTAAGATCATGGATATCTATCCTAAGATTTATCTAGCTTCGAATCATGAAAATACCTTAATTAAACATTTTGATGGATCTTTCTAGAATGGTAGAGTTTTTGGTGGGGTTTCTTTTGTGGATGTGTGGGCCTCTAATTTTTCTCTAAGTGGTTGTGAGTGTCATCATATTCTAGGAAGTACTAACCTGTTTCTCACTATAGCAATTATTGTTGAAGGTAAAAAGTCAATTTTATCCTATAGTCATAGTAAAATCATGGGAGGTCCAAGGAAGCAGTCTGAGCCAGTCTCTTGTGTTTCATTATGCCAAAATGTTGAGCTCTAGAGACTCTTTCAAAATGCTTGAATGACCCCCTTTTTCATGGCAATGAAGGGTTACAATGATGATATTGCTGCAAAGTTCTACAATTCTTGGTGTTAAGACAGAGTTAAAATTCATAGTATAACGTTTGTGGTGACTCCTATGTTGATAACAGAGGCAACTGGCTTGGAGTGTAGTGGTCTGAAGGTGGAAAATATTAGTAATGGAAACTATCAAAGATTCATTGATAGTTTCCTTGAAGGAGAGGAGAAACTTCAGCATTGCCAAAATGGATATGACAAAGACATGCTCCCAATTCCATATGGGGTGGTCAGCATGCATATTATGAAATAATTCACGTTGGAAGGTAGGTATGTACTACTAGCCATGGGTACCACTTTCCTTTTTCATAACTATATTAGGAGGAATGAAAAGATGAATATTTCATTTTTTTTCTTTCTTCCCTTAAGCATTGAAAGGAAAAAGGGGCTTTGTTGCCCCTTCACCAAGGCCTAATTCTAAGACTTTATAATTATGTCTCAATTCTTGTATGCCTCTACCTAGTCCATCAATGGAAATTGACCCCCAAGATAATGAAGCCTTGAACAACTAGACCAACCCTCACCCTAATCCTAATCCCCATAAAATTCATGGTGAGGGTGCTTCCTCAGCTAACCATCCCCAAAATAAAATCCTTGGTGAACCCTCTATGACTAAACAGTCTTCCATTAAAGGCATGTTAACAAAAGGGGACCCAGTCATCTCAACTATGAAAGGAAATATTTAATTTTGGTAACCATTTGAGTGTTAAATGAAAAATCCAAGAAAGAACTAAACCAAGAATGGTGAAAAATGTCACAATTGAAATCCAGGATGAGAATGAATAGTGAAGTGTGGATGATTCAAGTAGCGGGAAAGGCGGACAGTCTACTAGGTTGGTGGGTCAATCTTTGAGAGGTAAAAAGCTTTGCTTTGAAGAACCTAAAGATTAACCTTCAAAAGAAGAGGAGCCCTTAGACCTTAGTAAGAAGGAAATTATTGTGGTTCTCGGTGAGAAGCTCAAGGAAGAATCTATTAGCAGCTAAGAAGAGGATGAGGAGTAGGGTGTTGATAAAGAGGATGTGTAGGACTCAAAGAATAATGAGGATGAAGGAGACCAACAAATAGAAAAAGAAATAGAAGAAGTGGATATGCAAGCCATGGAGGACCCTAAAAATGAAATGGAACTTAGGAAATGTTCAAGTCCTTTGAGTATTATAATACCTAGTTTCATGAGCTACAAGAAAAACTTGACTAGATGGAAAAAGAGTTCAATAGGTTGACTTCTATCACACTAGGAATCATGAGAAGGGTGATATTTGGAATAGTAAATGGCGTGGATAAAGTCAAGAAAGGGAAAAGGAGGAAGAATCGCTCTAAGAAGAGGAGATGTAGTTAGAGGACAAAGCAAAGCTGAAGAGATGGATGCATGGAGGGAGGAGTTGGAGCAGTTGAATATGGAATGGGACTTGATTTGTAGTCCTTAGCTTTTTCTTTGGTTTATGGCATGTGAGCCTTAGTCTTAGTTGGGTCTATGAGCCCTTTTGTTTAATCCTATTTACTATTTTTTGGTTTTTTTATTTGAACTTTATAGTGCTCTCCGAGTGATGTTTATTTCTTGGTTAGTTGGCTTGTTGTTGTTTCATTTGGTGTCTATCCATTGTTTTGGTGTGGTTGTTTTGTTGTTGTTGAACTACCGGTTGTTCTCTATCTAGGTTTAGGGGCCCTTTCCCCTACTTTTTAATAAAAAATAGTTAACATGTTTTTCACCATACTAAGGATGTGTATAACTCAAATAGTACCCTTGATCTTCTCATTGGATTATCAAATCTTGACTCTTTTGAGACCAAAAGACTAAGATAACTATAGACATATAAAATTGACCTAACACTTATCATACACCCTAAATGACATTTTCTCATCATCAGCATCATTATCATCAAATATCACTACATTTCACATCAACAACATCAAAAACCCTAATTTCCTCTATTAATTGAATAATAATACATTATTTAACTAGTTCAATTTTTCATCAGTTTTGACCAATTAAATAAATCTTATTTATTTAATAAAGTCCTGATCTGACTTCATTCTTCCTGATTAATTAAATAACATCAATAATGTCGCTAATTCACCCTATTCCCCTAAGTCATTTAAATTATTAAAACATAATAATTTAATTGTCACTTTCCCCTAAATTTGAATAATTAATTTAATTATTCAAAACATCATCAAAAAGGTCAAATCAAACAAATACAACTTTGTTTTCAAAATTCAAACTTTATTTGTATGTTCAACTCAAAAGGAATAATTAATTAAATCAATTAATTAATTATCCTCACCCACTTTCATGATTGAGAAAATTACAATCCCCCGATTACTCGATCTAATTTCCAAACAAATCCATCTATTCCTGACAGATCAATCTATTCTTTAATCCCATAGATTATTCAATCTATTTCCTCAATCCCACTAAACACTCAAAATGATTTCTTCAATCACACCAATTACATAATCAAAATACACTGATTATTCCCATCTAAATCCTCTCAATGGTTTTGAACCATTGATCAATATATTCTACCACATGATCTTGAGTGTTCATTTTGAAACAAAAAATCTATATAACAACCATTTTTCTTTTCAAAATGGATTGGAGAATCATTATCATTTGCACGACAAAGTAATGCCACAATATTAATTGATATTTTGACAAAGATTTACACATATCTTTGATCAACACACTCATGTTCTTCAAGCTTTTGCATGCAGAATGAAGTCTTCACATTGATACAAACAGCTCAACATCTTTTCGAACACACTCTGACATGGGATGGTAAAGCTACTTTGTTTTTGAGATCATTTTTATTTTTTTCTTTCAATTACATTCTTGAATTCATTAATTGTGTAGTTTCATTTCATGAGTAATGGGAATGAATCTTGATTTTTGTTTTGAGTTAGATTAGTTTCAATTCAATTCATTTATCTCATTTGATGCCATCAATTTTCCCCTTACAAAATAAGAAATTTCACTAAGGTATGTGTTTTGACCATCAAAACTCACATAGTATAAAAACTACTCTTTATGTGGAGTCACATGGAAAGATGCTCCAAAATCAATCATCCATGAATCATGACATGAATGAGTGGATAAGGAAACCAAAAATTCATCTCTTGCATCCTCTTAGTAAGATCTATTACAATCATCATCAAATTCCCCTTTATTTATCTTATTTTTCTTTTCTTGCAATCTCTTCTAAAATGGATATTCTTACCATAGTTTCAACATAATAATTCTCACCTTTCTGTTCAACATAACTTAATATTTTGGTGACAAAAATATATTTTTTGGGTGTGGATACTATAGTCCATAAATCTCAATTATGAGAAATTCCTTCATTTTACTCTTCCAAAGCTCAAAATTTGTTCTATTAGAACATTCTACCTCTACTTTAGATGTGCTTTCCATATTCCTTGAAACAAAGATCTCATCTAAACATACTCCCACAAAAATCAATATTAGTTCAAAAGATCATTTCCTACCACTTAGGACCTAATTTGATAACAAATTAAAGGGAAATGGAGGCACTTCTTACACTAATCTATGATAAGAGATATATAAGTATAATTTAAATATTATGAGAAAAAATAACACACTCAAATATAATCACATAACACATAAATTTATCTATGGAAAATCCTTTTAAGAAAAAACCTAGTAGTAAAAGTGTTGTTTTCTTTTTTATTATTTAGTAACTATATGAATACAAAGCAATCTAACTAAAATACAATCACAAAACACAAATTTATCCTTGGAAAATTCCTTTGAATAAAAAACCTAGTAGTAAAGGCATTGGTTTCTTTTGTATTATTTAGTAATTATATGAATGCAAAGCAATCTAAGATAATACAACCTCATGCATATCCAAAATTGTCTAGAGAGTTTCCTAAAGCATAACAATATCTTCAAATACACTAGGAAACCCTCATCGGGAAAACACTAAATAAATAGAAAAAAAAAACATGAAAGGTACCAAATTAGGAATAGAAAACTTTGAGTTAAAACCACCCAAAATATGGTGTCCAAATTCTATGTTAAAATTTAATTCTTAAATCCAAACACAAGTCCATAAGCTAAAATAGTATATTCCTTACACTTATCATAACCTATCATAACTTCATCATAACTCTCTCAACAATTTGGGTGGTTCATTTTGACTCCATTATCTCTATTAAAGGATACTCTATGATGTGTCATAATATGTACCATAAGTTGGTCAACAAGTCAAGTCAACAATGTAACTCCATTCTAAATGCTCATATGCATATCATAAAATCGCTTACACTTCTTACATGACAATAGATTCTTTTACACATATCATACCAATACATACACGAATAAATTGTTGTCATAGCAGGATGCCCTTTCCTTGAGGGCTTGCAAACAATTAATAAATAATAAATTTAAACATCAAAAATTGCCCTTGGATGCTCCTAAATGATCTTTTAACTCCAATAAGACCACACATGAAGATCTAGAAGGTAGATAGCGAGAACTGGTGTCTACAGTGAAGCAACACCCAATGCATTATGATTATTCTTGGAGATAAAAGAATGATATATATACAGAAAAGCATATATAAATTTTTGGAACACTCCAACTCCACGTGATACCTCCCACACTCTTGTTGCGGGTCTTCATGGCAGCTCCAAAACATGGCTAAAGGTATTCAAACTTCTCTTGGCTATGCGCTATTATTAATAATTGTGTTGCTTTTCTAGTCTTGGTGTTGCCATTCTCTGGCCTAGAATTCCTTTCTCATGGATATGTTTAAGATGAATTTTTTTTATTTTGAAAAGTTCTCAAACATGACAAGGCCATCATCAATACCAGCAAAGCTGGAGAAAGGTCTACGAGGTTGACATCATTGGTTCCAGCATTGCGTGTAGCTGCAGACTGAAACACTAAATCCATAATATTCTCTGTAAAATTTAGTCCATTGACAGAGCTTGAATTCCAACCCATAACATAGAAGAACAAAGCCCGAATAGTGTTAATTGACATGACAGTGACAATGGGCCACGATGTCTAGTTTTTGGGAAACAATTGGGTATAAAAATCTACACCTTGACCATTTGAATGCACAAAATCAATGAACTCATTCATGAATATACCTCACAATTTAGGATCAGGGAAGAGTCTCATGAATGTTGCCTTGTACCGTTTAGCCACTTCGAAATCTCTATATGGAGGAAGCCTTCCTGGCACAGAAAGAATCTGACTACTATAGTATTTTGGAGACAATGCAAAGGCAAGAAGATGTAATGGAGTTGTCATTTTGTTCCATCTTTCTTCAACAATTTTTTGCACTTGTATGAAGAAATTCTCCTTAGGGTCATGCTCTTTTCCATTGATGGTGCACTTCATTTTCTCAAGCATTGAGTTGATGTCATCATATATCTCTCCAATGCATGGCTTGTCCATGTTAGTATACTCAAAATGGGCTTGGTGAAACTAAGGAGATACTCCACATGATCCCACCATGAGTTATCTAATATCATCTTATTTTTTGTTGCCCTTCCAGTGTTTCTTTTCCTCCAATAGACCAATTGTAGCTAATCACCATGCTAGAAAGTACCTCTCTAACTTTCACAAGTCACCCCAAGATGATTGTGTTAGAGGCAAAGCAAGTCTCTACAACCTATTGTAAATTAAAAATAATAATTAAAATTTAAAAATAAACTTTAAAGAAGAATTAGAATACACAATCAAATTATGAAAATGTACATATTACTTCACTTACCTTCAATAGCTCCAATTTTGAAAATGATCAAAAGATCCTTGAGACATGTGGTGGTTGGTGATGAACATTTGGATGTCCTATGCCTTTGCATACAATTCTTTGATCCGAGTAATTTTATTCCCAATCTTTTATAGCAAAAGATTGAGTGAGTGGATAGCACAAGGTGTCCAAAAGATATGTGGATATCATTCTTGCAAGGAAAGTTTAGGTGCGGAACAAACTCTCCTAACATCAAAACCTCAGGGAAGAATGCAGATATGACTTTAGATTTTGCAATTACAGTTCAATAAGATACACATGAAAAATAAAATAACAGAATAGAGAAATGGACACATACACAATTGGACGCCAGATTTACGTGGGAAAACCCTTACGGGAGAAAACCCCACCACACCAAGAAATCCTCTTTGTATTATAGTAAAAAAAATTACATACAGAGTACAGACTTCACTTTCTGATGTCAATTTTATAGCAGCAACATTCACTAATCACTCTTCTATAGAACATTAATCTCATAATGCTCTCAGACGCATACAATGAACCCACTCAGATCAATCCGTGTTCAATATCGAACAACAAAACTCTATCAAAACTGTTCACACTCATCAACCATTGCCAAGCATAGTCATTTTCCTCACAAACTATTCATCTCCCTCACAAGAGCGGTAGCAACTATTCAACTACCGATGGTTCACATTCTACTTCTCTCATTGGCTCAAAATGCGCCACGTAGGACAGACGTTCAGTCAAAGTGTTGAATTGTATCGCATGTCGGTGAGACACAAGACCATGTCTCCTCGATGCCAAAATGTTCGATCACATAGCTATCAGTAAGACCAAAGGTATCGGCGACACCCTAAGAAGTCAGACAGATAACAAATCAAGTCTCCCTGATATCACAAAGAAAACAACTGTCCTTATCGACAAGAGTCATATTGAATACAAAACCATCGGCCATACCAACTCTATCGACAAGACATCTCACTAATGTCCATTGCAGAACTATCGGCAAGACCATCGTTGTTGACGAGACCACATCCATCGGTATGTCACTCAAAATGTTAACTTCATAACCACCGCATACAAGTTATGAATTTATCGATCCCTGAGACAAGCTGATACCACTGTTGCTCAGTCAGAGAAAACAAAAACTTCATAACTCCTCGACAAGGTTCCAAACTTATAGAAATCATTGATGTCGTGACAAGCCGATACCACTGTCACCCAATCAGAGAAAACACAAACTTCATAACTCCGCGACAAGGTTCCAAAGTTAGAAATCACCGATGTCGTGACAACGAAGGAAGTCATTTAGTCGGGAAGTTACGAAACTTCCAAACTCTAAGACAAGGTTACAAACTTAGGAACTCTAGCGATCGACTGACAATGAAGACTTGAACAGAGATACAAGCTAGCAAGTTGAGGCACAATTTCCAACAATTCCTCAACCAACAACCCTATAACTCTACAATTCTTGGCATTTTTTGTTACAACATTGTGGGGTCCCACTTCCTCAATAGTTGCAATGAGAATATTAGCAATAAATTATCCATATTTTACTTGCCCCTCACAATCCACGGCTTTCAAAAACATTTCCCTTTTAGGGAACACCACTATGGCATTGATCAAGGGTGAATTTTTTTAATCTTTCCAACCATCTAAAACAATGGGCACACTTGTCTCAATCCACGAATCCTTATGGGCTTCAATGAATCTTCAACCAATGTGGCCCCTTTTTCCTATAAGGTGTCACACACCTTCTCATAACCCAAGCCCTTGTACCCTTTTGGAGCTTCATTAATTGTTCTCAACATCTCTTTCCAATATGGAGAGCGAACAACATTAAAAGCTATTCCATTTGCATATATACATCTTGCTACATTTTGGTAAGTAATGGCTCTACTCTCATTTTGAAATACAAGTTCCAAAGGCCCCTTTGTTCTTTTGTTTGCAATGGGTTGTACACTTTGAGTTTGAGGATTTAGAGTGGCCAAAAATGGGTGGTGTTCTACCACAATATTGGAATTAGATGGGAATAACATTCCCTTTGATTATTTTTTAATAAGGGGTGATTTGATTTACAAGCTTCTTGTGCATTGTTGCTTCTTGCTCCATAATGTATCTTATGACTATCTTAGATGGAACAGGTACATTGTTCTTTCCAAGGAAAATTTTGATGCCTTTTCCAAGTATTCCACACAAGTGTGCTTTCACCCTAAAATATGAACTAGAATATTGAATATCACATCCATTGCATTTCCAAATGTAACCACCACCGCCTAGAACTGGATGTATCAGTTCAACATGCTTCCATAGAGGAGAATTCAGATTTGTTTTGAACTTAGATTGAGTTGCGAAGGTAGAATCAGTTGACATTGTGATTCTTATGACAAATTTTTTGGCCAACACATTCAAAACAGAAACAGAAAAATTTGAAAACAAAATATTGATTTATAAAACCTAGCTCTTTTGAATCTTTCATACATTCATAAAAGAATGGAAAAACATAGATAAAATAAAGTTACAAAACAAAGTTTCATGTTTGTAAAACAAAAAAATTGAAAGAAAAAATGAAAAAACTTACCTCTTTGCAAAAATATCCTTCAACAATCTTTGTGGCAGGCAATGAACACTTGCAAATGTGTAGGATTGGCAATGCAATCATTTGTAGGAGCTTCAATGATCAATCTTCAACTCCTTTGTCAACCCAACAAGCAAAAATGAATGCTCAGCCTCTTGGAATGAAAATGCTTGTTTGCAAAACAAATGAATAAGAATGAGGTAGTTTAGGTGTTTAGAATGATTTAGAGGTCACTTTTAAGGTTCCCTCGGACGTGGGTCAAAGTCAAACCCCAAAAAATATTAAAAGAATGCAAAAAAAAAGTGTCTTTTTTGGCCAGTTGGGCATGCGGATTCTATCTAGATTCAGTTAGGTTCGCTTTGGTTCTGCCCGGGTTCTTCCCGGTTGGTTCCAACTGAACTTGCTCTCATTTTGAGAGATCCTGCCCGAACCCACAGGCAGACCAGCCTAGGACCCGCACCCAGATCCGAGCCTTGCAGGGATAATAGAGTAAAAGAACAATTAGTATTTTTTAAAACCATAGACAATTACCACATTAAATTATAGATGCTAGAAAAATTACATTAACTCGTGAGGTGGAGTCTACTGTTAGCATGACCACTTATTGCCATATACAGAAACTTTTTAGTAAATTACTAAATCTTAAATAAGATCGCTCTCTTCCTCACCTCCACAGTGATCTGGAAGACTGTCTAGAGACGCCTGAATTTGCGGTGCATTCGTGTCCATTATCCCTTGGAGTATTTGCATGACTTGGGCCATGGTTGGCCTAACATTGTCGTCTTCTTGAATGCATAATATGCTTGCTGTAACAGCCCTTCTCACCTCTTGAGCATCTGCCTCACCTGATATCCTCCCATCAACAATAGCCATGAGGTTTCCTCTGTAGAATTGATTGGCAGCCCAGGGAGTGAAGAAATAGTTGCTAGGCTCGGGTGCATTGAGGTCGATATTCCTTCGTCCTGATATAATCTCTAGCAATGTCATGCCAAAACTATAGACATCCGCCTTGGGAGTGATGGGAAGACCGGAGATCCACTCTGGAGCCAAATACCCTATCGTTCCTCTCGTGGTGGTCAGTACGCGGCTAAAATCTCTACCCACCAGCTTTGCCAGCCCAAAATCAGCCACTTTGGGACAAAACTCGGCGTCAAGGAGAATTTCTGGCTTAATATCACAGTGAATGATGCGATCTCTGCATTCCTCGTGGAGATAAGCTAATCCTCGTGCAGTGCTCAATGCTATCTGAAATCTGGTTTTCCAATTCAACAACTTCCCTTGCGCTTCCCCGTCTTTACCGCGGAACAGGAAGGATTCAAGAGAGCTGTTAGGCATGTACTCATAAACGAGTAGCCTTCGAGATCCCTTCGCACAAAATCCCAACAGCCTGACCAGATTCACATGCTGTATTTCACCAATGGTACTTATCTCTGCACGGAATTGCTTTTCTGCTTGCGCTGAACCCTTCAACTTCTTGACAGCGACCAAAGTATTGTCCGATAGACTTCCTTTGAACACTCAGCCGAATGATCCGCTTCCCAGTTTATGCTTGAAATTCTTGGTTGCAACCTGCAACTTTCGGAAAGTGAATGTTCTGAGGGATGTGGGAACGTCATCCTCCTTATGCATTCTTCCTCGTTTCCACATGATCAACACGGCCAGGACAATAATAAGACCCGCAGCGCCACCAGGAAGCAAAATACGAAGGAAAAAGGATTTATTTGTTGACTTGGATGTCGAATCTCGTAACTCAGAAGCTGCCAAACGGAGAAAGAACGACTGGCCGCCGGTTGAGTCGCGCACATTCATCAAATCCCCAATCCACAATCGACACAGAGGAGGAGAGGAGCTACTAAGCGAAAAGGCCATGCACGAGCAGTTGTTGAGGCAGGCAAGTTGGCATCCATTCAGAGTTTGTTCATTGGTATATGGAGCCGCTTGACCGTCTGCCAAATGCTTGTCCTTCACTTCCAAAAAACCGTCGGTAGAATTTGTGACAGAGCACTGCAATGGACTTCGGCGAACACAACCACTTAACCACCACTCTTGAGAATCCCAAGCACTGTTGCTTTTGGGCCTGAAACCCTGCAGACACGTACACGTATCATTGGTATTGCCTGTGACATGGGCACTCAACGTTGCGTAGCCCTTGCATGCTGCATTAGCCCCACACACACCATAAACGTTGCATTGATCCCTGGGTGCGAACCCATCCAGCATCCAGCCACCATTTTGCATCATATAGTACCCCCGTTATTCACCATTCTTTTCCAAAATTCCGCGTTCCCTTATCATATTGCTAGTTGTATATGTGCAGTACTTTCTTGAAGGAGAAAACGATACAAACTCTAATTTAATATAAGAACCCGCCCTGGCAAATCCTGGCACATTTGCGAAATACTCTCCACTCCACTCTCCGCTAGACCAGTACGGGGTACTGTTGTGAGAGAATAGTAAAAACTGAGTCTTTCCTGGTGAAGGATCCATTTGGAAAGAGAAAGGTCCAGGTGCCGGATCAGAAGAACTCTTCCAAGAAGTTAGTCTCATTCCTTTCCACATCTTCATCCCTGGCAACCATGTATCTACCGGATGTTGGAAACTTTCCCAAACAGTTTCAGAAACATTGCCGGCCCGTGTTCCTACCATAACCAAATTACCTGATTCCAACATTGATGCCTGGGACGCCTTCAAACTG
Organism: Sequoia sempervirens; assembly: GCA_007258455.2. NCBI lineage: Eukaryota > Viridiplantae > Streptophyta > Pinopsida > Cupressales > Cupressaceae > Sequoia > Sequoia sempervirens. Next base: position 30,549 of record VDFB02276916.1, read on the forward strand.
TTGTCGGACGACCAAACTGTTCGTCCTTGTAAATCAAACAGTCGAAGATACCCATCTATGGTTAAATTTAAAACTCCGGGTATGTTCCTCAGAGGATTTTCCCGGTTTGCCACCCAAACAATAGTTTTCTCCGAGACTTTGGCATACCAGATGCCAATATACCAGTTATTGGTGTTGTTGGGACTGAAAAATCCCAATGCAAACGTACCATTCTCTGAGACCAGGGTCTGATTTCCGGCGAGGGCACTACCCACTGGAAGGGTGTCTTCCCTGTCAATTGTGAACGATTGGCATTTATGCAGTAGAATAATCACGACACAGGGCAAAAGACAATATTTCAACCAATTTTTGGCTACAATCCTGTTCCTCAACATTTTCAAATCTTCACAACTCCCAGCTCTTCAACTTATGCAGTGGAATAAGCATAACACAGGGAAAGAGACAATATTTCAACCAAGTTTTTGTCTATAATCCTGTTCTTCAGTACAAAAACCTGTTCTTCAGTATTTTTAGAAAAGAAATTAACAAGAATTTTTTTATGTTTATGAAGTCAAAGATAGTCTATGGAAAAATAAATCTTATTATTTTTTAATTTCATGAAGTGTTGATCTTCTGTCATTATTTGATAATCAATTCCCCTCTGCACTTACTAAATCTTTAAAAGAAGTTAGTGCTAAACTATTGATGTACTTGATCAAGAAGTCTTTATAAACTTTATAATCTAGAATCCAGTGTTCAAATCAATTTTCAACAAGTCAATGAGAATCTTTAATCTCCTAAAAAAATATTAAGTTCTAAAATAGATCTATAAGTGCAGAAAATAAGTCTTAAATTGTCTATTGATGGTTAGATTGGTTTTAGCTGCTAGTTTAAGGGGAGAGCGAGAAGGGCAATGTAGAAACAAGTCAGCAAGATGGCTGAATGATCATCATTTAATAATGTTAAACATGTGGAATTAATTTAATAGTTGTGGAATAAACATGTGAAATTAATTTAATAGTTGTGGAATAATGATCAAAGACACACCTTTATGTTGATTTTGTGTTGATAATATTTTGATAGATAATTTTCTTTGTAAAAGTAACAAGTGGCTTGTTCATTGCCTACGTGTGAAAAGGAAAGTGCTCACATTTCGCGGCCGCAAAACTACAGTGAAGTCTGATTATCGCACACGACAATCCCGCCTAAGTTACTTCCTAAATTTGAGGGGTTTCGCTACGTTGGAAAAACGTACCAAGTGGACAAAGTTCTGGTCTTTAATTAGTTGTACTATGACGAGCATGGCCCGGAAAATAAAGGAAGCTGACCGTGTGATATACGCTATCTTTTTTAATTTAACGGTCCATGATCCACACCAATTATTCCACCACGTACATATCCATTAACATGGCTGTCTATTCTGCTGGGCCGGGCTTAAACATCACATACTAAGCTGACCGTATTACACTTTAAAAATTTATTAGACTGTATTATTTGACTTGCTATATTTTTATATAATCGTAAATATGACACTTTAAATTATAATTAAATCTTAAAAATTTATTGTATATATATATAATTGATTATAAATATATTTATTAATTCAAAATCTTTTAAAATAGATTTTTTTCAAGATTAAATATAGTTTTTTCTAATTTTTTTAAGATTTTGACATTTTTAGTAATAGTTATGATTGCTTTGTATTAATATATATAATTTATAATATTTATTATAAAAATATATATATTAATTCAAAATCTTTTCAAAATAGAATATAATTGTTTTTTAACTTTTTGAATATTTTAACAAGATGTTTTTTCTTATATAAATTTAGAAAGTTCTTGTTAATTGTAACAATAAATTTAAGATTTTTACATTTATTTCTAATTATCAATATTTTCTAATTTTACCTTTTTTTTTTAATATATATAGGATATCCATATGAATAATAACATAACACAAATTTTCACTATTTTCTTTAATTTTTTTCAAAATAATACAGCATTTTGTTGAAATTTTATTTGTCTTTTACAAATAATTTATGTTTTTAGATAGATGAATTTAAGGATTAAACTATAAAGAAAATTCCACAACATTTTTTTATAGTCACGAGCTTTTATTTTTTTCAAGATAATAGTTGAAATTTTAGATAATGAGTTGAATAAGTATTAAACTATTTTTAATTTTATATAATTATTTCTGGATAGGTTTGAAATTGATACTTAAATATGATTTTAGATCTAGATCAATTTGAGGATTGAACTATTTTTAATATAGAAGATTTTATATAAAAAATATATAAATTAAATATATTTTTGACAGCTAAATTTTTTCATAAAAAATTGAGGATTGAACTATTTTTATAATATAAAAGATTTTATATAAAAAAATATAAATTAAATACATTTTTGACAGTTAAACTTTTTCATAAAACGTAAAGTGACAGCATTAAAATGAACAAACTGTCACAAAATTTTCATATGACAGGGAGGGGTGGCCGGTGGTTTCGATGCAACCTTGTTGGTAATCTTTTTAAACTGCACGTGCAATCTTATAAGATACGGATGCAATTCTGTTTGTTAATTTTTTTTCCCACCTGTGTAATCTTATAAAGAGTATTAAATGACTTAGTGACAAGCAAAATAAGTATTATGCCCTCAACTTGTAATGTTAAAACACAATGTAAAATATATATTATAAATTATATTATATTTATATTAGATATATATATGTATATATATATATATATATATATATATATATATATATATATATATATATATATATATATATATATATATATATATATATATATATATATATATATTAATATTAATATATATTTTAATATATATTTTATATTATATTATAATATATAAAAAGTATATTAATATATTATTTATATATTTATTCTATATTCATTTATTCTATATAATATAATAAAATATAAATATAATAGCATATATATTTTAAAATAATATAATTATACCATATTTATTATATTTTATTATATATTAGTTAGTTATATGTTTATAATAGTCGCGGGGATACCCTTGGAGACCAAAAAATTATATATATTGTATATATTATATTTTTATATCTAAATGAAATTATGTAAAAAATATATAATATATGAATATATAAATACAATATAAATATATACTATAATAGATAAATATATAATAAAAATATATAAATATAATACAGAATATTATGGATGAATATAATTTAATAAAATATAATTATTATATTAAATATATAATTTATATATATTTTTAATATATATCATATATATATTTATTGATATTATATACTAGCATATCTATATTTAAAAAATATATGTAATGAAGAGGAGAGATATCTTTTTGGAGGCGCCTATAATATAAATAAAATAAAATAATCCTTAAATAGCTCTAAAGTAAAAAGTAAAATAACTCTTAAGTAAATAAAATAACCTAAGAGTGATAAAAATAACCTAATTATAATATTAATTGAATTTTATTTACAGTTATTTTCATTTTTCTAAATTTTATTTACATTTTAAAAGAGAATAGTTGTTAACCCACCAAAAATATATGTAATCATCATGTTTTAAAATAGAAAAATTAACATTAATTATTTTTGAACAATAAATTGGTAACTATCTTGACCTGGTTATATATTTTGTGTTTAAATAGATCATTAAATATACTAAAACATATGTATTCAAAAATATGTTTAATAATTATTCATTCAATTCAAAAATTAAAAAAAGCAGGCATGTTGTTGAAGTTGGACATCAAAAAAGCGTATGATAGAGTGAATTGGAGATTTCTTTTTAAAGTAATGGAGGCTTTTGGTTTTCAGAAGGAGTGGTTGAATTGGATCTTTGGTTGAGTAGCCTGCTCGCGTTTCTTAGTGCTTGTAAATGGTTCTCCGGAAGGCTTTTTCACTACTTCAAGAGGGCTGAGGCAGGGTGACCCTCTATCTCCGTTCTTATTCATAATAATGGTAGAAGCATTAGGGAGATCGATTGAAAATGCAAGACAGTCAAGGGAGATTCAAGGTTTGCAAGTCACCAGCAGCCTCCCCAATATCACACATCAACAATTTGCAGATGATACAATGCTTTTTGGTGAAGCATCGGCAAAGGAGGCTCAACGGTTAAAAACATTGCTCGAAGATTTTTCTAGGGCTTCAGGTCAAGAAGTTAGTAAGGTCAAATCAGAGGTCTTTTTCTTTAATACAACCTGCCCCAATGAGGTTCAAATATTGAGAATTCTAGGATTCAAAATGGGGCAATTTCCCTACAAATATTTAGGCCTCCCATTGGATAAAGGCACCAAAAGCAACAATGCATGGAGCTCAATAGTGACCAGATGTAAAGACCAAATTTCTTCATGGAAGAATAGATGGCTCTCTTGGGCTGGGAGATTAACTATGTTGAAATCAGTTATTTCAGCCCTGCCAATATATCTGATGTCCTATCTCCAGTTAAATAGCAGTGCAAGCAAAGATCTAAATAAAGTAATGAGGGACTTCTTTTGGAAAGGCAGCTCTGAACAAAAAAAAATTCCCCTTATTAACTAGCAAAAGGTTTGTGAGAAGAGGGAGGATGACGGTTCTGGGCTGAGAAACATTCTAAAGCAAAATAAGGCGTTGGGGGCAAAATTGGCTTGGATAATCCATTCCCGGCCAGATCTCAAATGGGTTAAGATCGTCAGAGCAAAATATCTGGAACCTGACCTGTATTTTTTTTTATGCAAATACTCTCCCATCTGGGTCTCGAATTTGGAATTTCATTAAAAGTTGCAGAGAATTGATTACAGATTTTATTACATGGGAGGTTAAGGAGGGGTAGGAGGCCTTATTCTGGGATGATTCATGGGAAGTTTACCCAGTTTTAGCAGACATGCCTGAACTCTCAAACATAATGGAGAAGACTAAACAATCCTGGGGTTTAAAAGTCAGGGATTACTTTGTTCTTGAAGAAGCTTCAGGGGGTAGTTTTAGGAAGTGGAAATCGGTGCGTAACTTGAATGTGGAATGTCATGAAATGGATTTATTTGAGTGCGTAATGGAAGCACATAGGATCTGGGTTAGAAAAGGGGTAGATAGTATTCGGTGGGATGCTGCCTCAAATGGTGTTTATTCGTCCAAAGCTATCTATAATATGTTAATTTCTCATGAATCCTCTGCAGTTCTTCCTCTAAATCTGTGCTAGAATAAGGTATGCCTTCCGAAAGTAGGGCTCTTTACTTGGGCTGCTGCCCAAGGCCGAATACTGACAGGCGATAGGTTTTCTAAATTGGGTTATCTTGGTCCAACCAGATGCCCCTTGTGTAAGAAAGCTGAGGAGAGTGTGAATCACTTACTTCTGAATTGCAATTTTACTTATCAAATGTGGTCTTGGCTGTGCACAAAATTGAAGTGGTCAACTATTTTTCCCAACACTCTGCTTGAATGCCTAAACTCGTGGCCAAGCAATAAGCACAACGCCATCTTTGGCAACCTATGGATAATGAGTCCCTCGATTCTCGTTTGGGAAGTCTGGAAGGAGCGAAATAGGCGCTTATTTTAGGATAAAGAATTATCGATCCCAAGGTTACAGTGCAAGGTAGAGGCTTGCATCGTAGAACTTTTTAACTCTCAGCTGTTGGTGAAACAGAGGAAATCCAATTTTACTAAATGGGATGCATGGATTCTGAAACAATGGTTTGGTATCAAATCCCCTCCTGTGGCTTGTTCAGGAAGTGCAGCTTCTATGGAACAACGCAAAATGACACAGTGGCTCCCTCCCGATCCAGGTTGGGCCAAATTAAATTTTGATGGTGCCTCAAAAGGAAACCTGGGTCCGTCAGGTGCAGGGTGCATTATCAGAACCAACACTGGTGCAATTCTTGGTAAACTTGCTCAGCCTCTTGTGGATGGTATGAATAATGCGGCCGAGTTTCAGGCTTTAGTGCTTGGACTCAAATTCAGTAAAGAATTAGGAATCAAAAGTTTGATTATTGAAGGTGATTCAACATTAGTTATTAATGCTTTGAGGACAAGACAGATTCACAACTAGAAATTAGGTGTGTATTTGGAGGTGGCAATTGAGCTGATGGACAGCTTTGAACAAGTAATGCTAAATCATACCCTAAGGGAAGGCAACACGGAGGCTGACCTCCTATCTAATTTGGGGGTTACTGGTCTAGGTTTAAAAGAATGTCATCTTTAGCTTCTTCCAGTGGGCGGATGGGTGGGCCCCTTCCCTGCCTCTCTTTTCGACACCCAATCTTGGGGGTGTGTGAGTTGGCATCAGGACGGTGTGAGAGTAAGCTGAGGTGACACTACCACATCATCTCTTGGCCCCCCTTATTTCATTGAGGGGAAAAGTTGGCCTTCTTAATGAGATCGATTTGATTTTAGCTCTGAGCCTTAATGTTCGTCAAGAAGGAGGATTGGCTTTGCTTTCAAGACATCCATTTTGTGACACGTCGTGTACGACAACCATTGACAAGACTGTTGCTTGGCCGGGTGGCGGTTCACTTCACTTGAAGTGATTATGGTTTTAAGGAGTATGGACTGTGTCCGTAGCCATTCTTCATAGTAAGGATGTGAAGATCGTCCTTTCATTATTTCGGCACTTGTGCAATGGCCAAGCGGGTTCTCACGGGTCTATTTTTGGATCTATTAAATTCATTTCGATGTTTGGTATTTGCATTTTGGCTTTGTTTTGTTTCTGTGTAGGGTGTAGCAGTTATCATGGAGGGGTCAAAAAAATTGAAATTCACCATACATATTTTGCTGGATGGTTTGGAATGCTTTGGTGTTGATACGCCGGTCCCTCTAGTTGCTACGGAGAGACAAATTGCCTTCAGGGAAGTCACAGATCAAAGACTGAAACGTATTTTGCTCGAGGACGATCCTGTGTCATTGGTGGAGGTTAAGATGATTCTGGGAAATGAACACTTGCACAGAAGGGAGTATGCTAGAGACAATGCCCATGTCTCCTCTCGTTTTCTCACAGTGTTATTGGACTTGGAAACCCTGAAGAAGATGGCAAGGGAGATGATGGAGCGCTTGTTCCGCATTGATTTACTTAGTGGTCTTGAAGATACGTTGAAGGTGGCCTTCTTAGGCAAAGGCATTCCGTGTCCGGCTGACTTGTCTCTCTTATGGGACATGGAGGATGCTGTCAAGGTGTATCCCTTCCGCCTTGACCTCAAAGGGCCAGCTTTGTCTCACCACAGAAAGCTGGCAGACGTGGCCGTGGAATTCTTGAAACAAAAATTAAAGTTGGTGCCGTATGAAGGAATTGACTAGTTGGAGGGCTTTGTATGTTTTGCGAAAGTCAATGGTTTCATGTAAGGGTTGGCGTTGTGTCTGAAGTCTTTACTAGCCATTTTTTGTGGTCTTCTGCACTTTTTTGGCAGCTTTGTTTAACAATGGTTGTGGGTCGGTCTATGACCCCTCGTCTCTATCCTTTGTTTTGTTTTTTTTTGTTTTCTTGGGTGGTCGTCGATGCATGTTCGGGTCTATTGAAACCTTGGTTTTGTGTCTCGGTTGGGTTGTCGTCTTGCTCAGCGGTGTAGACGTTTGTAGTTTTCTTATATTTCAATATAAATTATCTACCGTGTGTATCAAAAAAATATATATATGTTTAATAAATTAATAAATTTTATTTAATTGATCTAATTAATCAAAGGGTTAAAAGTTAATGATAGTTTATTTTTAACATTGAACTCAAGTGTAAAAGTGTTTGGGATTTAACTAAGTGTGTTTTTACATCAAGTTTTAATCAAACTAATGTAATACATATTATTATATCATGTTATAAATGAAAACATATTAGTTTAATTGAAATATATCATTAAATTATAAAGGGTAGTGTACCATTTTTTTTCAATTAAGTTTAAACCTACACTTTCTTTTTTCATTTCTCTCTATATATATATTATTAGTCTATTTTCCCATCTAATTTCTTTTGTGATTTAATCCTATTTACTGCTCTTTTAACTCCTCTACTCTCCTACCCTTGGTTTTTTTATTCTCTTTCCACCTTCCTTCCTTTCAAGAGGTTCCATGTGCAATCTATATCCTTCTAATCCTCTTCTTAATGCATCCATAATCGTAATCATAGATTGAGCTCTAATTCTTGTGATTATTATATTAATATTAGGGTTAAACTTAAAGTGATTATAACCATTAATTTATATTTTGGGGTAGCCCATAATATATTAAAATTGAATGTAACCCTAATTAGATTAAAACTTTACTCTAACCCTAATCCTACCCTAACCTTAATTCTAACTGTGGTCCACTCCCTATAAATTATTATATTTAAAATATTATAATAATATATTTAATCTATTACTAAATGAACCCTAAGCCTCGCGAAAATATAAGCATAATTAAAGGCTAACCTCATCCCTAACCCCAAATGAATCATAATGTCAAACCTAACCCTAGTCCTTATTGAATTATAATAGTAATTGTAACACTATACAAGCCCTAACCTTAATTCATCCTAGAACCCTCATACTAATCTAACCCTAACCTTGCAAATTGTAATTCTAATCCTAATTAAACATAGCAATAATTATAAACCTATAAGAACCCTAACCTTAATTCATCCTAGAACTCTAACCCTAATTGAACCCTAACCTTGCAAATTGTAATTCTAATCCTAATAAACATAGCAATAATTATAAACCTATAAGAACCCTAACCTTAATTCATCCTAGAACTCTAACCCTAATTGAACCCTAACCTTGCAAATTGTAATTCTAATCCTAATTAAACATAGCAATAATTATAAACCTATAAGAACCTTGACCTTAAATAATTGTAGAACCCTCACTAATCTAAACCTAACCTTAACCATAATTGAACCTTAACCTTGACAAAATTGTGATCTTAACCCTAATTAAATTGTAATCTAACCCTAACCATAATAATAATATTATATAAATTATTTTAAAACTATATATGATAAGTGTAAATGTAATTCTTTATTGCATTTTTTTTAAGATATATATGCTAAATTCTTTGTATTTAATTTCACAAATTTTTAACATGATTTTAGATGTGCACTTATTATGAAAAGTCTTTCTATTAGATGCATATTTAAGTCGCTATTTTTTTGTACAATAAAATATTTAGTGAAACCTTAAATTTATAATATTTCTTTATAGATATATATTGATTTTGAATAAAATAGAATATGAATGATTTTTGAAATGTTTTCGATTTTAAAAAAAAAAGAATATTTTTTATGATTTAAATATAATAATTTAGAAACATATTTTTATGTAATTGTAAATTTAAGATTTTTTAAATTTAATTTTCTAATTTCTAATTTTAAATAGTTAATTTAGAATTTTTTTGTTTTAAATAATTATTTTTCTTTTTTTTATAATTTAATTATTATTCTAGTGTGAAAAAATATTTTATAATGATATCAAAGAATATTTTTGTTTTTTAATTTTAGTATATTAATATAAACTTATATATAATAGTAAATTTGACAAAATTCATTTATACTTAATTATCTAAATTTTAGAAACTTCACATATTTTTCAAAACTTTTATAAAATTTAGTAAATTCTTTTATTACATTTCTAAATTTATAAACTTATTAGGTTTCTAAATTTATAAACTTTACTTTTATAAACTTACTTTTATACTTATTTTTTTCTTAGACTCTATATTTAAGTTGTTATATTTTTATACAATAAAATCTTTAGTGAAACCTTTAATTTAGTTTTTTTAATAGATATATTATATTTTTGAATAAAATAAAATATAGATGAATTTTGAATATTCAAATATATAATATATGAATATATAAATACAATATAAATATATATACTATAATAGATAAATATATAATAAAAATATATAAATATAATAAATAATATTATAGATGAATATAATATAATAAAATATAATTATTATATAAAATATATATGACATTATATTTAAATATATATTTATTATATATCATATATATTTTTATTGATATTATATATAATAGATAAATGTAAAATAAATATATGAATAATAGATAATATACAAATATAATATAACATCAAATAATATCTTATATAAATATAATATAATTTATAATATATATTTTCACATTAACGCTTGACAAGTTGAGGGTATAGTCCTTATTTTGATTTTCACGTTAAGTCATTTAATATTTCTTGGCATGCCTGGTTAAAAACATTACGTAAGAGAATTACATCCGTATTTTATAAGATTGCACGTATAGTTAAAAAAATTACACCGGAGTTGCATCGAAAACGAAACGGGAAAGAAGTAGCGGTAAAGGGGAGTAGTAAAGCGGGGCCCACACACTAAGCTGTCAGCTTAGTGTGTGATGTTTAAGCCCGGCCTTCAAGCATTTCACATAGAGCAGAGTCTATAAAGTTACTAAAGGCCATGATAAAAGGTCGAAATGTGGATGACTTCAAACATACCAAGTATAACCATATAATCAATGGTATGGTGGTGGATATTAATTGATGTTTGAAGAAACAATTCATTGTAACGAGGGATGTGGTTCAGTTACAATATTTGTTAAAGGTCACATGATTGGTGCATAATATGATATAGTTTTGGTTAAGAATAAAATAGATTGTAATGGTGTTCTTGTATTGGTAATGATATTTTTAATTTCTATTCATGTGATATAATTCATTTCATAGTTAGTGGATATCTCAAGTTTGTAATATGCAGTCTATAGAAGACATATTGCTTATATGGTAGTTGCTTGGTCTATTTTATTTGATAGTAAAAAAAATCTATAAATTGTACGAGCTACAAACTAAAATTATAAAGAAAACTTCAATTATCAAGTGCAAGATGCTAAACCAATATTGAAGTAAAAACAAGTGTATTTTACAATACAATTGTTAGAATGTCTAGCTTTGTGCAAGCCTATAAAATAGCATTGATGACATGAAAACAACAATAAGAGGTTGTATATTACAAGGAGGATAGTGAATGGGTCATCTGGATGATTTTTGGATCTCTTGATATTTCTAAACCTTGCATGCAAATAGATTTCATGTTGCCAAATGATAATTTAAGGGCTTGGGGAGGAAAAGAAATATGTCAAAAGAATTAATAATTCTTCACCAATTCGTTATTCCTTGAAAATCAACAAAGAGTAAAATCACTAGAAGTATCAAGGGAAACAAGATTTTCTTAAGGTTAAAACTATAACAAAGCTTTCAAATATTTCCCTACACACTACCCAATGAAAACCATTATGTGAATTGATCAAGCAAAGACAAAAGGCCCACCCTATAAGTAGAGACTAATAAAGGCATTTAAGAGCCAATGTAACCATCTTCAACTCAAGCAAACGCTATAAATATGTTTATTATAAAATCTAGATTTAGTAGATAGAATAGATTAGAATAAATAGAGATAGAGGACTTGTAAATAAAATTATATTAATGTTTCAATTTTTCCTTCTTAATTTTTGAATGTGAAGGTTTGAACATTTTATGTTTGCATTTCAAGTACAAAGATATATGATTTAATGAATTAGTATAAACGGTGATCTTGTGCTCAAGATTTTATTCAATTAAAAATATTTTTAAGATTGTACTATATCCCAGCCTAAGATTGTTTGAGGATGACTCTAATTATTAATAATTTAATGTTGATGTTATCTCTTTGTAAATCAAACACAAGACTTTAGGAAAAATTAGATTTATTTTTTCTTCTCTAATCTTACTCTTTATCATTTTTTAATTAATTTAGTTATATTTAGGAGTATATTT